>ML813429.1:74550-92122 GCA_009831015.1 Picea engelmannii | reverse complement strand
TTGTGAATTGAACAACATCCTGCAAATTGGAAGATGTTTTACATTTGGACCAGAAATAATCTATTAATATATATTAATATGAATACTATTGGAATAAATATAAACACACTCTTTAAATTTTCCCTATTTTCTCCCCCTCTATTATCTCTTTGTTTTTCTATATTTAGTCTCATTTCTATTATCACGGCCTCCCGGATTCGTGGATTGATAGATGCTCATCTTTATCTATATCTTGACACCATGAGCTCAACCAAACTAGGTCCCTCTCAATACTTAGCCAATTATCTGACCACTGGATGTCGGGTTTGCGGTATCCAACACTTATGTCCCATGTTCCGTCATATACATCTTGCACCCAAAAAAATTATGTGATCTACAATTTATGATTTTACTAGTGAGAACTCACCAGGGGTTCGAAAATATTTGAATTAATAAATGAACAGTAGATGTTGTTCTGTGAGATAATTAGCCCTTTTTCCCTTTTCTTCTTCCCATCTATTATCGCTATCTAGTTATATACTTAGTCACCTTTCTATGATCCTGGGTTCCCGGGTTGGCGAGATGACATATCTTCATATCCATCTATATCCTCACATGATGAATCTGACCGACCATTGTTCCTTTCCATACTTAACCACTTTTATGGCCACGGTTGCTAGGTTGGCACTTTCAAACTATGATACTTCTTGTTCCATGATATACATCTTGCACTCAACTTCTGTGATCTACAATTCCACCACGAACTCCTCAAACTAGCAAGCTTCACTCTACTAGGGTTCACAAAAGTTTCAAATCATCTGTCGTTGCCTTCCATCCCCACTAACTTCGCTCCCTTTCCAATGCACATTAATTATAGTCTTACTAGTGACAAATGAACGCATTGGTATGAAACAACTAGCATTAGCAATAAAAAACCCCTCGAGGAAACCTCCCATTAAAATTCATTAAACCTCCATTTACAGTACTTGGAATGACCATCGTTCTCTTCTATACTTAGCCAAAATTTTCCACCTATTCCGTGTTATACATCTTGCACCCAAAAAATTCCCTTATCTAAAATTCCACCACGAGATCCTCCAAGTCACAAGCTTCACTTTACCTGAATTTATAAAAAGTTTCAAACTATTTATGGCTCTCTTACATCCCTGCCACAATCGTGTCCTTCCCAATGCACATTAATTATTCTAGCCTGCAAATTAACTTCCATTGTTCCGTGACCTACAAATAGCACCAGGACCTCTACCATATACAAATTGACTGTCAGACTCAGACATTGTCCCATCTTTCATGTTACACATTATGCATTCAAATTTTTTGAGTGATACAATTTGACCGTCGAGGCCTCACATCTTCTGGGGAGACCTTGTCACCCTATTTTGGATCCTCGGGTTGGCGGGTTCACGAAATCTCCAATTCCTAGTCACTGTTTCCTGTGTCAGCCATCTTCATACTTCTTTCCAAATATGCAACAACAAAGGTTTAATTCTAATACGTCATCATGCAAGAACCGTAAAGATCATCATTAATAAGAAAAAGCCTCGAGGACTAACTATCCCTACACAACTTGTCCAGAAACATGCAGAGAAGATCTTGCCAGGTAATGGGAAAGCTATTACAAATTTCAATATATTAGCGAAAACATGTCCGGGCCACCGTTTTTCCTATTCAATACTTAGACACTTTTTCGATAGCGGTTTCCCAGATTTATGGGCTCAAAATTGTGTTTCGAATATTCTGTGACTTGCAAACAGTTCTCAAAGTTCCACGATATACAATTTGTCCGCTGGAATGCCTCGTCATGAGCCCAATCGTCCTTCGTTCCTTTCAATACTTAGCTACAAGTTGGTTGTGTCTCCATGACGTTGTACATTTACTGTGTATTGAGTCCAGCCTATCGTTTCCCTATTCCATACTTAGACACTTTCTCGATTACGGGTTCCCAGACTGATGGGCTCAGGATTGTGTTTCCAATGTTCTATGACTAACAAACAATACTCAGACTTCCACGATATACAATTTTTCCGCAGGAATGCACCATCATTCCCTCTTCCATGTTACGCATTCTATGGTCAACACTCCCAAGAGATACAATTTGATCCTCAGGCCCTCACCTTTGATTGTTATATCTTGTAGCCCTATTTTGAAACACCACCAACCACTTTTGATAATTATCCATTCCTTAATTCTTGTTCCATGTCCACGCCACCTTCCTACTTCTCTATGGATATGCAATTGGCAATATTTAATTCTAACACTTCATCATGCATGAACCTTAAACAAGTCATTAATGAGCAAAAGGATTGAGGATATCTCCCACACTTCTTCCATATACAAATTTACCATCGGACTCCCATATCATCCCCTCTTCCGTGGTACACATTTTTCACTCAAGTTCCTATACATACAATTTGAACCTCGGGAAGTCACGTCTCCTGGGGAACTATTTTCACCCTAATTATGAAGCCCTTCTGATCTCTTTCCATACTTTCCCATTTCATGGAATCTCTTTCGCGGATCCTCAAGTTGGCGGGTTTAGGAAATATCCAATTCTTAGTCACTATTTACTGTTCCCTCCACCTTCACACTTCTTTCAAAGTATGAAACAACCAAGGTTTAATGATAAAAATTCATCATCCAAAAACCATACATACCATCATTAAAAGTAAAAAGGCTTGACGAGACAGTGACATTGAGTATTTCCACAAAAATTTCCCAGAGACATGCCGAAAATATATTTCCACGTAATGGGATATATATTACAAGTTTCAATATATTAGTGAAAATGAATCCACCCAGTCATTTCCCTATTCCATACTTGAGCCACTTTTTCGATTACGGGTTCTCAGACAGGTGGTCTCATGATTGCACTTCCATTGTTCCGTGTCATGCAAACAATACCCATATTTTCACGATATACAATTTTCCCTCTGGACTAGCCCATCATGCCCTCTTCTGTGTTATGCGTTTTGTACTTGAAAATTTATGAGACATACAATTTGACCCTCAGACCCTCACCTCTAACGACTGCACCTTGTCACCCTATTTTGAAGCCCACCCAACCACTTTCAATAATTAGACACTCCTTAATTGCTCTTTCCTATCCACTCGACCTTCATACTTATTTCCTAATAAGAAATTAATAGTCTTTCATGCTAACAAGTCACCATGCAAGAACTGTCAACATTTTCATTAATGAGAGAAACTCTCAAGTATATCTCCCATTAATACGCATTAAACCAAGATCTTTGGAGAGTTATATTACCCCTTACGATTGTTCATCTCAAACATGGTTTGTTGCATTGACTCGTTCATGAAATCTACAATTCTTAATTGCTCATTGTCGTACCCACCATGTTCGCACTTCTAGGTATGCAACTACTAGTCTTTAATGATAACAATGCATCATGCAACAACCGTCGAAATTGTCATTAATGAGCAAAATTCTAGAGGAGATCTCCCATTCACATGGATTGGACAAAGATTAGCACAGGGTTATATTATCCCTTCCAACTCTTCATTTCAAGCATTGTCTGGAGAAAACCAAGGTTCTCATAAACTTATAGCAGCAACTCTACAACAGTCTGTGGAGATACAATGAATATATTCGGACGTGAGGACTAGAACTTCCAGTGGTCTAGGGCATATTCTTACTATTCATCCTATTCCGCCCATAATGAAGTGATTTGGACATCTAGAATTGCTCATGCAATTTGTGTCCCTGAAGTTTTTGATTGTAAGGAGGTGGTCTCTTGGTGTGCTGAAAAATATATTTCAAGACAAATAATTATTCCACTGTGTGACCATTCTCTTGTTTCGTTGTCACCTTGGGTCTTCTAGAAGATGTTAAGATTGTCAGAGCCAACATTGAACTTCAGAGGACAAGACTAAAAGCGGTTCCTAGAAAAACATGATAATGGGTTGGACCTCTTACCTCACTTCCTCGAAGACCCGACAACAATTCATGAATATATCACAAATTTGCAGGTCAGATGCTTTACAAATCCATTCTGGGAAATTGCTTGGTTGTTTACAAGAATAACGGGACAAGAATCGACGACAATTATTTCCCATTTAGTTATTTATATGTTTTACTTCACAGTCAAGGAACAATTCATTTTTTATTGGGGGAAGCTAATTTCCATTGAAGTTTGTTCCCAACTGTCAGGATTCAAAGAATCGAATAAATTGTATATGTCATCCTACTTGATTTTCGCAATAGTGCATTGTCGTCAGTTTCCAAAACTGTCTATGTCCAAGAAAATAAACTATGAATTCGACCCAGTAGCATTCTAGTACCAGGCCTTGTGGAGACACAAGGCCTCCAATTGTTTTTATGAGGTTTCTAATGACTTTGTCTCAGTTTTCAAATATTTATTGTTAGGAAAGGATTCTCCCTGCATGTCTAGCCAAGCAACCAAATTTTTGGATAGGAAGGAGACACTCGAACGAAAGGAAAATTACAGTGTAATAATGATATTTGGCTCCAAGGAAAATCCTTCTTTCCTTCCATGTTACATGATGGATAAGATGTTTGTTACAAAAATAGTAAAGCAATAAAACCACTGGCTGCATTTTTTCCATGGAAAGAGAAAAAAACATTTCATTCCTCTGCCCTGGAAAGTCAGGGACTTGGTTTGCAGAAACGTCAACAAGATTGACGAATTCGTAGGCCATTTCAATAACTTGAACCTAAAATATGTTGAAAGGCTAAAAGGGTTCGACCCTAATGGGATTTTTCAAGAACATTTACTATCAGTTGGCTTTAGTAGCTATTTTATCCATAGACACCTGACCCAAGACAGAGACAGTGACAACAACATTCCTTCTTCTGATGATTGCAACGTAGAGACATTGCAAAGAGAAACTGAATTTTAAAGACAACAGGGAAAAATATCTGGTGAGAAGAGTGTCCAGTCCCCGACCAACATTCCCAAGAGTGCAACATCACAGAGGATCACTTCAATGGCTCACCCAAGTAAGAAAGAAACCCATAAATATTCAAATGGAGGAGGAGATAAGAACCCTCCTCGCGGAAAAATTGATAGTTTTCACAAGCTTCCCTTTAAAAAGAAGAGAAAAAACATTGTAGGGCAAGAGGAAGAACCTGAAATTGAAATTGAGCACATGAAACTTGAAACTTATGTGGATTCCCTGTTGCAAAAAGTTGATTCGTCCGTAGATGCGATGCACCATAGTTCCACAATGGAAATAATTGAGACTGCAATTTTTTACGAAGATGAATCCTTCGTATTCCAGAGCAATGGTTTTGACATCCTATCTAAAAATTTAATCATTTAAAATAGAGATGTAACAAATAAGAAAGGAAAATATCGTACATAGATTAACTTTAGGAAAATGCAGCCATCCCAAATCTCTCGATTTCACCGTGCAACCATTGATTCTCTTGATCATTCCATTGGAAGAATTGAAGTGGAGAATTCTAGACTAAACGACCAAATAAAGGAATTGGTGGAGGCTTTCATTGCTACCCCAGTGTTTACCTGTCCTTTAGCAAAAACCGTGCCTTCTACCCCTGCAACCAATTTAAAAGGATCCTCCATCCTCCTCACATCCTGTAAAGCCTTTGTAGAGAAGAACATCAAGAAAAAAATGCAGCTAATTACTGAAGCCTAGGAAACATCACAAAATATAGCTTCCTTTCGAAAGAGGGCAAATGATTTGCATAGACATTTGCAGACGAATTTAAAAAATGAAGAACGTTTATATGAACATATGGTGATCCCTTTTTCCAACCATGCCATTAACAACTCAGATCTGAAAAGAAGACAAGAGGATCTCCCCTCCTGAAAGCGAATCAAAAAATTAAAAGCATGTTGGAAAGAGAAAGTTAAGAACCTCCAGCTCATTATCGAATCATGTGAACAAAACATATCAGAGAAAGAAGAATTATTCAAAAACCTGACCCAAATAGACTTAGCAGAAAGTACCAACGAAGTTCAAGACCCAAACTTAATCCTCAAATCCTTGCCCTTGACCAAGAAATCCTTCGATGAACAACTTGATATTTTAAAGGGGTTGTCTTTAGAAAATTTTTACGGCATCCTTGAATATGGTGAAGATGACGTCGAGAACTAGCTAGTGGAGTATTCGACACACAATGAAGACATTTAACAGGCTCTACATAGTATTTCTGTGGATCTAAGGAAACTAGAAAATGAGCTTTTCGACATAGAAATCCGGGATGAAATCAACGTGGCCCCCATGAGAAGCTACATTGAAGAATGGCTCCAACAGAGAATGGACAAGCTCACTAACGAAGGGAAACAACCGGTTGACACGATTCCAATGGTCGTCGATGACAATAACAAAAATGCATTGGCTTCATAGTAAGTCTATACTAATCACATCTTGATTTCTTTACCAATCTACTTATTCTACCTCTTTAAATAGAAATGTCTAACCAAAGACTTGTAATTTCCAATTTCTTCTTTTCAGGTCTTCCTCTCTACCATCGCGCACTTCTTATTTCTACAGTCCTATTTCTTATAATTATTTCTTTTATGGCCTGTGGGAGCCCTAATCCCAGTCTATATGACAAACGCATTTAAATTTCCAGAAATATGGAACAAATTCCAGAAATATATAACAAACATTATTATTTTTTTATAAATTTCGAAGAAAAATAATACGGGAACATTTTTTGTGTGGTGCTTTTGGAATGCTAAATTTTTTTCTTCAACTATGGTCAATGTAAGGAAATTGTGTTTATTATATTTGAATGTTTAATATGTGTGGTTCCAGGTCCTTTTTTCCAGGAACCTTTATTTCAAGTCATTGAGGAAAAAAATTTCTAACTCCCATGTTTGAACTATACACACCCGAGGAAAAAATTGTCTCGTTCGCATATTAACCTTGGGGGTCATCTACCAAGCCAATGTCTTATGGCTGGCGTGTGACACACTGGCACGAACCATCCTCTGCATGGATACCACCTGTACTTCAAGTTGCTTTCCACTTATCTCTGGAAGTGGTAAAAAACAAACACAAGCCACCTAACTACAAGTAACCAAAGAGCACAAACATTTATTAAAACATGTAAATTAATAAAAAAATAAAAATAAATGGTAAATGGTTTTATTGGTTTTTTTCACTTCTCTCCATACCAAGACCACATAATGAAAAAGTAAATATTAAAACTTAAGTAATTTTATTTGGATATGCAAAATTATGCTTTGTGGCAATTAATAAACCACCATAGAATATGAAAACAACAACTAAAATATGGCAACATCTTTTATTTTTAACCATCAAATTAGATATTATAATTAACAAGTTGACTAATCTATTGATTCCAATAAGAGATACCTATCAACATATATATATATATAAAATTAAAATAGCAACTAAAATTTAAAAAACATTAAAATTAAAAACAAATAAAAAAAATAAACCCATGTTCGCCCCCTCCGTGCGTGCCCACACCCATGCCCACGCCTGTGCAAAACCCAACCCCCCCGCTACTCCCCAATCTCGTTCCTCCCTTGCTCCTCATCCTTCGATTGTCTGCTTCCTTCTCTGCTTCCCCTCCCTATATGTGAGTCTGAGCCCGAGCCCGTGACCATGCGCATGCACCCAAGGCTGTGCAAAACCCAACCCACCACCCCTTCCCACCCCTGTCATTCACCTCCCATTCCTCCAAGCGCGCCCACGCCGACGCCCCAACAAAACCCCCTTCTTCCACCTCCCATTCGTCCCCGTGAGCCCCGCAACCCATGCTAGAAACTATGGGGTTAGAACCTATACTCAACAACATCCCAATGTGTAATCAGAATGAGAGGCGACGACTATTTCAACTAGTGTGCTCAAACTCGCTCAACTCCAAATTAGTAGATGCTTTTAGCACTAGTATGTGTCTTTATGCTCAACAACGATGCTTGCAAGACTTCACAACTTAAACAATTTCAATTAACCACGTCTTCCATATTATATTATATTATAATTTATCTTGAGTACTTAATTAATTTATTTTGATTCCTACCTCCCAAACATGTTTAATTTTGTTTTCCTATAAAAATGCCTTTGCCCCGTGCAAAATATTATTTTCTTATAAAATGCCTTCGCACCTTGCATTTTATTATGTTAAATACTCAATAGGGAAAACAAATAAAACAAGGTTGTGTGGCAGCCGAGTCCCTATCAAGGAGGTTAGAAAGAAAATTTTGAAAAATGGAGTCGAAGTGTAAATGAAACGAAGTATTTGATGTAAACTGTATATGAGGGAAATGTTGTGGTGCATATTTGGGAAGATGGGGCAAAAGTAAATGACGGTTGGCAAGCGGAGCACCATCTAATTTTGGAAAGTATATAGCAAACATTTTTTTTTTTTTTTAAGTATATAAGAAAGTAAAAAAATTGTTGACGGTGCAAGATTAAATTTGGAAATTTAAATGCATTTTCAATGTGGACTCATGAAAGATAAAAATATATGATGACATAAAATTAATAAGAGATAAGAAATATAAAAAATTGAATGTATTTGTGAACATTTGCCATACAGACTGTTGAAGGATAAGAATAAAAGTCTAACATATTAACATTAAAAATATATGATGACATAAAATTAATAAGAGATAAGAAATATAAAAATTTGAATGCATTTGTAAAAATTTGCCATACAGACTGTTGAAGGATAAGAATAAAAGTCTAACATATTAAAAAATAAATGCATTTGTTATACAGAATGCTGAAATATATAAGTAGAGTCTTTAGGATATAAAAATGTAGATGCATTTTTATTTGAAATCTGTCAGAAAATAGAAGTTTGTTACATACCACTCCAAATTTTGAAATATACAAAAAAAACAAAGTGTATTACATATAAACCGGAATTTCAATGCATTTGTCATGTAGACTGGGATTGGAGCTCCCGCGAACCATTAGAGAAATATTTACAAGAAACGGGATTGTGGAAAGAAGATAGAGTGCAAAAGCTGCAAAATAAAATAAATGGAAAGGTATAAGTGTTTGCCTACACATGTTTATTTAAGAAAGCGAAATAACTGGGTTGAGAAAAAAAGAAAGATGGGATGAGTAAACTTATAGTGATGATACATATGAGCACTTTGGCTATTTTCTTGCGGCTTCCCTTTCATTGATGTTGGTGACGACTACGGTTTGAAGGATGTTCTCCACAACTACTGGAATGATGGCAACTGCCTGTTGTTTTTCGTTGGCAGGCTGTTTCAATTGCCTTTCGACCCATTCTTCAATGTACTCTCTCATTGGGGCGACGTTGATCTCATTCCAGATCTTGATGTTGAAAAGATCGTTTTCTAATTCCTGGAAGTCGATAGAAAGATTAGAGAGACCCTGATGAATTTCCTCATTCTGTAATGCATATTTGACTATCCAGTCATGGATATGAGATTGATCAAATTGAAGGATGTTGTAAAACATTTCCAAAGAGAAGGTCTTCAACATAGCAACCTATTTATCGAACTCTTCTCTAGTTAAGGGCAAGGAGTTTGTGATTAAGAGGGGGTCTTGGAAGTCGTTTGTTTTCTCGGCTAAGTCTATATTTGACATCTTTGTGAATAATTTATCTTTCTTCAATATGACTTGTTCACATGACTGGACAATGAAATGCAGGTTATTTAGTTTTTCTTTCCAACATGCATTCAATTGGCCGATGCGGTTTTGGATGGAAGATATTATTCTCTTCTTTTTGTTTCTATCATATTTTTGACAATATTGCCAAAATAGATGACCATTTTTAAGAAGAAATTTTCTTCATCTTTTAATTCAGCTTGCAAAGGCTCGAGCAAGCTATGTGCCTTGGTTCCAAGGGAAGTGATGATTTGTGATCTTTTCTAGGCATCGGTAACCAATTCCATTCTTTTTATGATATTATTTTCCACATATCCTTTACAGGATGCGAGCAGGGTGAAGGGTGCTTTTACATTGGGTGCAGGGGTGCTAGGCATGGCTATTGCCAAAGGATCGACAAGAAATGGCATAGGAAAGAAAGCGTCTTCCAATTCCCTGACTTGTTCCTTTAGTCTGGCATTGTGGGCCTCAATGCGTTCAATGGACTCATGAAGTGCTTCTTTGGTCGTGGTGTGAAGTTGACAGATTTGGGATGGCCGCATGTTGGCAACGTCAACCTCTGAACAAGATTTGCCTTTGAGATTTTTAGCATTTTTTTTCTGAAATATCAATTTTTTATTTCAGCTATCAAAAACAGCGCTCCGGAACATGAAGTATTCATCTTCGTCAAAATTTTGGGTAATAGATATGTCCATTGGATGGCTATGGTGGATGGCGTCCTTGGGATGATCAAATAAGGGGAACATGGCATCCATATCAGTGTCAATTTCCATGTTCTCACTCTGAATTTCCGGGTCTTCTGCCTGCCCCACATTTTTTTTTCTTCTTCTTTACTGGAAGCTTGTGAGAACTATCAATTTTAGAGTGAGGAGGGTCGTTATCCCCTCCTTCATTTCAATAATTTTGGGTTTCTTTGTTGCTATGATGGGCCATTCAAGCGATGCTTCGGAATGTCGTACTTTTTGGAGTGGTATTTGTTGATTGAACAATCTTGTCAGTGGGGTCTTTCCCCTATTGCATGTACAATTTGGTGAAGCTTTGAATTGTCTCTACGTCACCGATATCAAAGGCAGGCCCATGACTATCTCTGTTTTTAGGTAGGTGTTTATTTAAAAAAAAATCGTCAAGGCCAAGTGAATGTAAATGTTGTCTAAAAATATCATAGGGGTCAAATCCTTTTATGTTTTCAGCATATCTGAGGTTGGAGATACTAAAATGTTCTGTGAAATCGTCAAATTTGTTGACGTTTTTCAACATGAACTCCCCTATTTTCCAAGGCATAGGAATGAACTGTTTTTTTTTCTTCCTTTGGAACAAGTGAAACCAATAGCTATATTGACGTGCTACTTTTGCAATAAAAATTATGTCCATAATGTGACATGGAAGGAGAGCAGGTTGTTCCATGGAGCCAAAAATTCTTATGACAGTGTAATTATCCAAATGTTGGATTGTTCCTTTTTTGTCCAAAAAATTAGTTGCATGTTCAGATAAGCGAGGATCATTTTCTCCTAACAAAAAAAGTTTGAAAACAGACAGGAAGCCATTAAAAACCTCATAAAAACAGTGGGAATCCTTGTTCTTCCACAAGGCCTGGTACCAGAACGTTACTGGGTGGAAATCATAGTTGACATTCTTGGACAGAAACAGTTGCGGAAATCGACAGGAATGTGTTACTGCAAAAACTAAATAGGATGACATATAAAATTTATTTCCCATTTTGTAGCTTGACAATTGGGAAGAGATTTCATAAGAAATTATCCTTCCCCAATAAAAAATGGCTTGTTCATTGAACGTGAAATACAAAATGTAAAGAGCCATGCGGGAAACAATAGTTGTGGATTCCTTTCCAATTATTCTTGTAAATAGCCAGGTAATTTCGGGAAAATGATTTTTAAATGAACTAACCTGTATGCTTGTAATATCTTCAGGAACTAGATCCAGGTTTTCCAAAAAAGGGGCCAAGAGGTCCAATCCCTTATTATGCATTGATGGGAATTGTTTGCAATCTTCTCCTTTGAATGTAAATGTTGGCTCGGGAAATTTCAACATCTGTTGGAAGACTTGAGGTGACAAAGAAATAGAAGAGCAGTCATGCAGTGGAATAATTCTTTTCTATGCAATAAATTTATCGATGCACCAAGAGACCAGGTCCTTACAGTCAAAAACCTCAGGGACACAGCCAGCATGAGCATTCTCATAGGTCCAAATTACTTGGTTATCTGCGGAAGAGGTTGAGTAATAAGAAAATGTCCTAGACCAGTGGAAGTTCTGGTCATGATGGTCGAAGATGTTCATGGTAACTCCACAAAACTGGTGCGGAACTGATGCCATAGGTTTATGAGAAGGTTGATTTGTTGTAGATGATGGTTTAAATGAACAGTCACAACGAATAATGTAACTTTTTGCTAAATATTGGTTAAATTCTTATGAATGGGAAAGCTCCTCGATCCTTTCGCTGATTAATGACAATTGGTATTGTTGGTTCATGATGAACTATTAGGAGTAAAGTTTATGTATTTCATATTTAGAAATCTAAAGGTGGCGGCTACGATGAAGAGGAATTAAGGAATGGAGGTTTCTTGAACGTGCGAATGCCACACGGTGTGAAATGGATTTCATGATTTTGAAATGAACACTTGGAAGGGACAATATCATCTCTCCACAAATTTTGGTTTAATGCACATGAATACGAGATTTCCTCGGCCCTTTCGCCCATCAATGACAATATATATCGTTTTTGCATGATGGATTGTTAGAATTAAATGCCAGTAATTCCATATTTAGAAACAATATATGTCTATATATATAAAAAACTTTATATTTTCTTTTATTGTAGAGAAGTGCGAAGGTGACAGAGATGACGAAGAGCAAGGAAAGAATGGAAAGTTTTGAAAAGCGGTTCAACATGATTCAAAAAAGGGTTACGGGGATAGTCAGGACGAGATCATGAAGGGGGAGTTCAGCGACCGGTTTGTATATTTGCGTAATTTTGGCAAAATGGCTAAGTATGGAATAGGGAAATTGCTAATTGCATGAGTAGAAATAAGATCTTATATATAATTTCCAACTGCTAATTCCA
The DNA here is from genome assembly GCA_009831015.1 of Picea engelmannii. NCBI lineage: Eukaryota > Viridiplantae > Streptophyta > Pinopsida > Pinales > Pinaceae > Picea > Picea engelmannii. Next base: position 79,476 of record ML813429.1, on the reverse strand, counting down.
AAAGGATGTCGACACAGGAAACAACGACTACGAACTGAATATTTCTTCAACCCGACAAAGGGACGATTCCCTAAAGAAATTTGAACAAATGGCGAAGTATGGAAAGCGGACTGATGGGCTTCAAAACAGGTTGACAATAGTTCCAGTAAATATGCGAGTAAGCGGTGGTTAAACTATATTTCTCAAAAGTTTTCAGTGCAAAAAATGTGCATCACGGAAAAGGGCATGATAGGTGGACCGTAATACAGAAAATGGTAAAATTTCATGTTTCAGAATTTTTGAGTGCAAAATGTGTAAAACAGAAGAGATTATGAAAAGGGCATGATAGGTCGACAGTAATACGGAAAAGGGCATGATCTAAGAACTGTTGCAAATTTGTATATCTGTCAATTTGTATATAGCAGAGCTACGAATGTTATTTGGAGGTCCTGGAAAAGTAGAGGTGCAATGTTGACGCAGACAGCGGGGTCCTCCTATCAATTTCTATATGGCAGAACTCTGGGTGGCAGTTGTGGGACAGGGAACAATAGACGGTCAATTAAAAGAAAGGGGAAGCAGTGGTTGGAAACGCGTCAATTGGAAAAATAGAAAGGTAGAAGACATTTTTCGTAAGTACGAATTGGTTTCAAAGAAGCCCCATTGTTGCCAAATCATGATCTACTAGTTATCAAGAAATCTGTTGTCGAAGATTACATTTTATTGCAACGTGTGCATGCAATTATGTTCTTGATACATTATTCCATGACTGTAACATACCAACTGAAGTAGTGAACTTTGTTTTGTACTAATTAGCATTAAAACTTAATAGTTGCATCTCTAGAAACAAGAAGAACGATTTTGTTGGAACATTTTACATTGGTATTAGTAAACAGAAGATCGAATAAGTATGAGAGCACCAAAGTATGCCAATTAGAACATGTGTGAAACCCAGAAAAGTGGAAAATACGAAGAGTGCAAGGCCAAAATTTCATAATAGCAAATCCATTTAAAAAAATAAGAAAAGTACTATGTATTGTACATCTATGCTTAAAAATTGGATCTAGTTCTTTGGTTGAAAACATTGAAGGTATCCACGACAAACACAGGCACAGGTTCCGAAGTATGAAATATCCTTGGAGTTTTCTCCTCGATTAATCATCCTCTACTAAAATTGATATTTTTCAGAAGCTTTGCCTGAGGAAGAAGACAAAAATGGTTGCAGGGCAAGTGGAATAGCCCTTAGTTGAAACCAGCTCTTCATAGTAAAAAAAAATTCAGTAGTACAGCTTGCACATGAAATTACAAAGGGAAAAATTAGTCCATTATGGGTAGAAGGAGATGACTAGTAGGAAAATACGTTGCAACAATGAAATTTTTGCACCTGATACCTGAAAATGTTAGATAATATTTTTTTGGATTGAAATATATCTCTGGAAGCATCAACATATGATTTCTTTACAATAAAACTCTTCCGCCCAGAACGGACTGATTTGGAACTCTGGAATTCCTACTTTGGCGGTGCAAAGTGGTTGTTGCGTTCACTGTCCATTTTTTTTTTTCTGAAACTCCTTTTGGTGTTGTCATGCCTGCGATCACTGAGATGAGAAGGTCCGTTCGTTATGGTTGATTTCAATTTGGGCCGAGGAGTGGGAATATTTTCTTCATTTCCATCATCCATTGTCGTATCATCATCCATCAGATCATCTTCTTCTGTCTTGGAATTGAGGGCATGAAGTTCGGCAACAGGCATGACTGCAAGTGGGCAGGTTCTCTGAGTAGCCAAGGTTGCAGTCAAATTTTTTGGCTTGAAATATATCTCTCAGTGTACCAAGGGACCATCTCATTTTTTTCTCGTGGCCAGAGAGAGATGAATAGTAAGAATATGCCTTGGAATAGTGGAACCTATGGCCATTATGCCCCAATGTGTTGTCTGTGTGTGGAGAGAACTGCCACCACAAGTTATTAGAGACGATGTTTCAAATGAAAATTGGGGAGGGATAGTATAAGCCTCTGCAAAGTCTAGTTTAATGCATATCAATGGAATATCTCCTCGAGCCTTTTGTTGATCAATGACAATTTCCAGGGTTCGTGCGAAATGAGTTGTGACCATCACAGCTCACTAATTTCACAATTAGAAAAAAGTGTGAAGGTGGCAGTGACGACGAAAATACATTAAGAATCATAAATTTCTTAAAAGCACCAACCCGTCGGTGAACAAAAAAAAAAAGATTGCATCGCCTTTGAAATGAATACTTGGAAATGATAACATGCTTGTGCGCAAATCTTAGTTTAATTCATACTAATGACAATCTTCTCTGAAATTCCAGACATTAATGACAACTATAACGGTTGTTGCAGGATGGCTACTAGCATTAAAGCTTAATTACTGCATATGGAAAGCGGTCAGGTGGGTTACAAAAGAAAAATGGAAGAAGATATACCCAGGAGACGTGAAGGCCCGATGGTTCACTACCTAGCGGACGAGTTCTCGGCCTCACAGGCTGAAAATTGAACCTCTATTGTTCTGTGTCCTACAAATAGCACCTACACTTCCGCAAGATACAAAATGATAGGTGGAGTTGCGGGTTGGTTGGTTCAACATTGTGGGTTGGTTTGTTAAACATGTACTTTTAAGTATGGAAATCAGATTGTATAGAACATATCTGAATCCGTGATTCGGTACTTGGGCACTTTTTGTTTCGTGCATTCGCGGCCTGGCGGGCTAAAAATTGAGCATCTATTGTTTTGTTCCCTACAAATAGCACCCACAGTTCCGCAATATACAAATTGACAGCGGGAGTTGTGGAGATGAATTTCTATATAAAGTATAGACATGAGATTTTATACAGCATATGCGGATCGCTTATTCCATACTTAGGCACCTTTTTGATTGTGGGTTCGCAGCTTGGCGGGATGAAAAAATATTGAATATTGTTCTGTGTCCTACAAATAGCAAGAAGATTTTTGCGATATAAAAAATGACAACATGACTTATGGGTTTCTTAGCTGAACATTGCATTTGTATTGTTCTAGAACATATGTTGATTCTTTGTTCCTTATACTACAAATAGCAACCACATTTTCATGATATACAAATTGACAGGAGGACCTATGGGTTGCTTGGCTGAACATTGTATTTGTATTGTTTTATAACATATATGAATTCCTCAATCCATACTTGGGCACTTTTTGGATCACGGGTTCGCGACTTAGCGGGATGAAAATTAAGTATCTATTGTTTTGTGTCCTACAAATATCACCTACACTTCCGCGATATACAAATTTACAAGCGGGCTTCTGGAAATAGTCTCTATATAAAGTATGGAATGAGATTTTATGAAACATATGTAGATTCTTCATTCCATACTCACGCAGTTTTTGGATCCTGGATTCGTGGCCTCGCAGGCCGAAAATAGAGTCTCAATTGTTCCGTCTCCTACAAATAGCACCCAGATTTCTGCGATATATAAATTGGCGGTGAGAGTTGCGGAGATGAGTCTCTATATAAAGTATCCACATGAGATTTTATAGAGCATATGTGGATCCCTATTACCATATTTAGGCAGTTTTTTGATCGCGGGTTTGCAGTATGGAGGGTCAAAAAAAGAGTCTCTATTGTTCCCTGTCCTACAAATAGCACTGAGATTTCCGTGACATATAAATTGACACGATTCGCCATGGTTTGTTTGGTTGAACATTGCATTTGTTTTGTTCTAGAACCTACGTGCATCCCTCATTCCATACTTGGGCACTTTTTTGGATCATGGGTTCGCGGGAGGGTGGGCTGAAAATTAAGTATCTATTGTTTCGTATCCTACAAATAGCACCCACACTTCCATGATATTCAAATTGACACATGGACCTACAGACATAATCTGTGTATAAAATATGGATTGAGATTTTACACAGCATATGCATATCACTAATTGCATACTTAGGCAGTTTTTGGAGCACGTGTTGGCGACCTGGCGCACTGAAAACAGTCTATTGTTTCGTCGCCTACAAATAGCATCCAAACTTTAGCGATATACAAATTGACAGGTGGAATTGGGATGCTTTACTGAACATTGGACTTTTATTGTCCCATTGCGATCCCATATCAATTTCATAGTTAGCGATTTTTTTTGATCGGGGGCTCTAGAGCTTTCTGCGACATATAAATTAATGTAATCATGCATTGCATTTTTGAGAAATATTTAGAATATTAAAGATGATCTGCAGGTGTGGCTTTAGGGATCTAGTTCTTTTTCTTGGGTTTGAATCTCACAATAATTGTTTGATGACATTAACTTTCTATTTGGTTCAATGTTGACATCCCATATGGTTGATCAAACCTGACTCCCCTGCCTAACCCTAATCATATCATAAAAATCATAATATTACATAACCCTAAAAGATAATTATTCATTGTGACATATATCAAATAATCCTAAGATGTTTAATTGATAATGATTCCTATCGTCGTCAACATCCACTATTGATGTGGATGTTCTATTGATATAGAATATTTGTCTAAATGTTATGTTAGAAGAGTCAGCTCAATGTGATATAATTATGATATAGTGTACACTGATGTTCTAGGTGATTGTGGATCCTTTCATATATGAAATTATTCCTAAACATTTAACTGCAATCTGTGAGTGTGACACAAATTTGAAAGGATACTAGAATATATTCATAAAATTACTGTCTATTAAGATTCTTTTGGTTCTTTGATTTGCTAGAGTTTTAGATTTTTATAGTATTAATATTTCAAATGTATTACACCTCGATTAGTTATTGGACTATATTCCTCAAGAGTTTAAATAGTTTATATTTACATCATCCGTATATATTATTTAAGAAAACAATGTTTAATTTAATGATAGGTCAAAATAGAAAATAGAATACTTTGGATAAAAGAGATTTTATGATCTTAATTCACTAAGCTAGACTAAGCTAAAGAAT
>ML813429.1:49835-62899 GCA_009831015.1 Picea engelmannii | reverse complement strand
AAAATTATGGTAAAAAATATGAAAAATGAAATTTTAAAATATAAATATAATTCATTAGAATATTTTGGAAGGAATCTGTGCTTACCCAAAGGAGGAGACGGTCGAGGTCGAAGCGGAGGCGGAGGCCTTGCCCGGGCAGAAAGTGATGGCGTAATCAGTGGAGGATGATGGGCATGTAAAAGTGCTACTGCGGTCATGGTAGGCGTCACTGTAAGCAGTCGGGCAGGCCTTCTTGAAAACCACCGAGGACTGACTCGGTTGGCACGACTTGGGATTGGGTTGCTGGCCGGTACAGCAAGACTGGGACGTATTGGACGCATCGCAGGAACTCTTGCATGCGACCACGTGGCCTCTGGCTTGCACGGCTAGATCGCTCGGGCAGTTGTCGCGCAGGTCACTGTCGCATCCAACCCTGCGGCAATTTGTCGTCCCGCTACTGTTGCTGGAATTGGAGGTCGTGGAATTGGAAGTCACAGGCGTTATATCGAGAGGGAGGTTGTAGCCGTCCACGAGAGAGACGTCGTAGAAGTCATGGTTCCTACTGCGGTTCAATGTGAATTCCGCCAGTGAGACGGGCGGCGCCCAGCCGGCACCGTTGCAGTTCAGGGCGTTCCCACAGTCCCCGGTCTCGCAAGCGCCCGCCCCGGAACTGTCGAATTTGCAGCCGGTGCGTCCCCAGATCCTACCGGACCACCCGGAGGCCGGAGGGTTCACCGTCTGCGAGTGCCCGGCCTGGAGGGCGAAACCTACGTCCTGGTTCGCGATATTGGGAAGAATGCCCGGCCACACAGTCTCTCCGCATTTGTTCACGAGAGTGAAAACCGTCGCTCGAGAACCTGCAAAACACATCCAAAATTCTCCTGTTAATCTATCGGCATTGCGTATTTAACTGAAACATAGAGAACAGAGGAGCGGGAAATTACCAGATAGCAGTGCTGCGAGCAGGAACAGGACGAAAATAGCTGCCACATTTCGGCTTGACATTTGATTTCGAAGCTGAAAGCTCGACATAATTGGGGCAAGATCGAGATAAGTCTCGAGGACAACATTAAAAACAAAATCCATTAATAGAGTGGAGTGTATTAAACCTAAAAGTTGCCAAAGAGAGGTTGACGAGCAACAATGTGGCCAGGCTCGTTGCTCCCGGTGGAAGAAATCGAGATTCTTTTTGTTTTCGGTGGGCGCTGCTCGCCGAAAGTTGCTTAATGGTTCCTATTACATACCCAAACGATTCCTCTTGCAACACGCAATGTCTCGTATCTATTCGTTTTCAAATAGTTGTGTTGTCTCGTATCTTTAGTTTGTAGACGAAAAGCAGGACACATACTCCGTGAGAGACATAAAGTCAATTGAACATCCAATTATTGACCACCACAGCGGACACAAGGATAATACTCTTCCTCCTGAAAACAGAAAAAGTGCTTTTCTGTTTAACAACATTCCTTTTCCTCGGGAAGAAAAGATAATACTCTTCTTACCGAAAACATAAAAAGTGTTTTTCCTTTCCTTCAAGGTCGGTTAGTGAAATAAAAATGATGGGCTTCCCCAATCTTTTGTTTTTAATGACTATCTCAATCGATGCAAGGAACATGAACGTGTATCGGAGATTTCCGTTGGCTCAGCGAGAGGGTCAACAATTGGGAAGCATTCATAGGTACCCTCATTACCTCTTTAATGAGGGTCAACTTTAATGAGGTTGGGAGCCTTGCATGCTCTACTACTTGCAAAGATCCAGGGATAGGGGATAGGTTCTGCCAGCCATGCTTGTCATGGAGGGCTGTGTATCCTTCTCACGAAATGGAGGTATCCACTAACTTGTATCCTTACAGAGCAATCAACTAACAACACTCATCTAATACCACTATTAGATATATATTAATATATCAATAAATACAATTATTATATATATATATATATATATATATATATATATATAGATATACACTTTATAAATTAATGTATATAATATTATTAGATAGAGGTTATAGGTTAAAATCCAGAGGGGGCTAGGGTATGTATACCTTGGTAGACTTTACCAATCAAATCGCTGGTGGAGGGGGGTCCCTTGTCCCACAAACAAGGGGGTCTCATAAACCAAATTTAATGTGTTGGCTTAGCCGTGACCTTAAAAATAGATTATTATTATATTATTATATTAATTAATATATCTAATAATATATATCAATTATATATTATTAGATATATAAATTAATGTATTAATTTGTATATTATTAATTGATATACTCATAAAGTAATAGTAAACTAATATATTATGTGGAAAAAACATTAATAATATATTAAATACATTAATAAATCTTACATGTATTAATAAATTAATTTCTAAAATATTAATATATTAATAAAGCAGTAATACATTGACCTTAATTAATTTAGTTATACATCATTAAAGTAAAGTAGTGATACATTAACAATACATTATTGTAATGTATAAATTAAAGAATTAATACATTAATGTATAATGTAATATATTAAAGTAATAATAATGTATTCTTAAAATAAAAATACATTAAAAAATACACTACTAAAGTAGTAAAACCTTAATAAATATAGTATTAGAGTAACAATACATTAATGATATATTCTTAAAGTATTAATACATTTATTAAAAATGAGTATGCTTAATCATGATCATGATTGTAAATGACATTGATACATTAAAGTATACTAAAATATATTAATTTAATTAATTAATACATTTCTAATAAATACCATACTAAAGTAACACATTAATAAAACATTGTTACATTATTATAATGTATAAACTAAAGTATAAATTTATATTAATCTATATTGTAACATATTAATTAATTAATTCATACATTAATAATGTATCAATTAATTAATACAATAATATATAATGTAACGTATATTAATTAATTTATACATTAATACATTAATTAATTCATACATATTTTTATATATATTTTTTTGTAATTTAGAGTTTGTATCGATTCCTAGTCAAAAGTACAAATGTGTGATAGGTCGCTAACTACCTAGCACGGTGTCCTATTGGGAAACCGCCTCTGCCAGGTGTCCAAGTTAAAAAAAGGTAACGGTGCCCATTCGGGAAATCATCGTTGTCCAATATCCAGTACAGAAAAATATATTGTGCCACGAGGCCATGCATGGCCAGATGTCATGCTTATGAAGGAAAAAAATCTACTTTGCCACGTCGGGCCAAAATACTGACAGTAAGAGAAAAAGAGCATGGAAAGACATCAAAAACCTGGACCTAGAGGTGGCTCGGTGTAGACCTGCGTTCCCTGTGCTTTTCCTTTTTCTTGGTCGGCCATGGCTCGTTGAATGTCTTGAAGAAATGCCATCACTATATCCACTCGATGTCAACGATCGTCTTCTCTAGTCTGAACTTCACGCATGGCCATTTTGTTGTCTTCCAAATATTTTTTAATGTTGAGCAGTGGTCATGAGCTCAGATCGTCCGTCGTGCCTGCAAACGAAGGGAGAAGGGCTGAAGGAGTGCAGAGAAGAGGAAGAGGAGGTTAGAAGAGGGGGAGAATCTGAAACGATGCGGGAAGGATGAGGGGGGGGGCGGGCGGGTGGAAAGGAAGGAGGTTGTGGGGGAGAGGGGGGAGGTGGCGCATAACCAAGTGAATTGACCAAGAGATCAAACCATTCGACCCTACAACCGTAGGGGTTCGAGTGGGGGGAGAGGCAAGTGACTGGATCACAGGGTGGTTTAGAGGAAGAGGGTATGACTAAATGGGCAAGAGGAGGGGGGAATCCTTCTTCAGATGGGTGAACATCTATGAGGGCCAATGAAGGGGGAGAAGCCAAATCATTGTGGTGAGAAATAACACAAGGAGTGATCGAGGCTTCGCACGATGTATGAGAGGGAGGCAGTTTCCTTCCCCGTGTTGGGTATGTGTTATATTCTTTACATGTGTGTGTGTGGGCCCGTCAGATATGACAACTGTGTCTGACGATCCCTCTAGCATTTATCTTTGTGTCGTGTGCACCAGCCACTTTCCTAGGGGGGGGCAGGTGACGCAGATGCCACCTTTTGCCTCAACAAAGATTCTGCGTTGAACCCCCGATCTTAACGGATCATTCTAACTTCACCTTCGAACCGAAGTGGCTCTTTCGATTCCTCAATAGAATCTTTGTTAAAAACCGAACTCACAGGTCCTTCTTTTTCCCCCTGTCACAACTTCTGCACATACCTAATCTCTTCCCAACTGAAATTTTGGGTTTCGGGGATTTGCGATCCCTATTGTCGAGAACCTCAGCCTTCTCGATTCCCTGATCTCTGATATCCCAAAATGCCGAAACGGCTTCAATAGTGGTTAGTCTCTATGGCTACCTTTTGGTCCACGTGACCACTATTTCATATGATCACAGTCCTAAGTCTTTCGTAATTTCAGGATTTTGAATGGCGAAACGCATGGACCTCTTTGTCCTCGGGATTCCTGATCCTCCGAATCTCGATTTCCCAAAATGGTCTCCCTTTTGAGATTTTCCCTCGAAGACCTAGATTATTGCCACATCTCCCCTAAAGATGGACGGTCCTCGTTACTTCGTGGTTTCGGGAACTAAAATACTTATGGGTTCTTTCCCTCAGAGCTCCTGAAGTTTCGATTCCCGACCTCCTATATGCTGAAATGACGTCAGCTAGCCCCACACCGGAGCTTTCCACCTTATCAGGGTTTCGGACATCGTAGTTCTGAAATGTGTGTGTTTCATGTCTTCAGGATTCGTGAAACACCGAATCCCGAAATGCCGACGGCTTCTGATCTCCACCACCTGTCCTGACTGATGGATGGTCTTCGATCATTCATGATTTCACGAAGTCAAATGACGATGTCCTCTTATCCTCCTGAACCCCGAAAATGCGACATGTGAAATGCTGACGGGATCTTGATCATCGCCAACTATCTCACTTGATGGACGGTCTAGATCCAGCCTCTGGATTTCATGACTTGTGATTCCCCGATGTCATAGTTTCTCTGTTAGCTGAAAACCTTGGTAGCCGAAGTATCGATTTGTGCTTGATCTCTTCCACGTTTCTCCTCAAGATGGACGGTCCAAATCAAAATCAGGGTTTTCACTATAAAGTGACCCAATCTCCTATCCTCGAGGCTTCCAATATCCTGAATTTCGATATCTCGATGCCTTTCGGGACCTACACCCTGCCTGCAAGAGTTTAATTCCCGTGAAACTCCTTCCAGATCCTATGACTGACAGGTAACTAGGTGAGGATCTAATGGCTCACGATCTCCTGAGCTTGAAACTATGGAAACAGCCGTAACCTCCTTGATTCTTTATCAGATCAAACGGTTGGCGGGATTTCACTAATCCTCTACAAAGAAATGTGATCGTTCGTCTCTTCCCTTCAACGACTTAGCAGGTTTGAATCCCTTGGGGGGTCTTCCATGACCTCTAGCCTTTCAAGAACCTCCTGCACACATTCCTTGCGGTAACCCTCAATCACTTCAGTGTTGAGCACCTATAACTCCGTGCACTCCTTGCAGTGACAAATCCTTCAATAGCTTCTCAGGTTTCAAACACTGGATACAAGCTTGGTCTATGCACACATTGCACTACTCCTGTGCCTAACTGCACCTTTGAGGGAATAAGAACAAAATCTAATCTATCTGAGCTTTCAGAGGTAAGACCTACGAACCCTTTTGTCAACGCACTCCTTGCGGACAATTTAACCGCACTCCTTGCAGGAATTCTCGCTCAGATAAAGAAACAATTGAAACTCATTTCCTAACTTTTTCTCTCTGAGAATTCAAACATTTAACAAGAAATCATCCATACACAGCATAAAAAGCAAATGTATAATAGAAAGAGTAAAATCATGAACATACCATTCAACATACACATACAAGAAACAACTACAAAGCCATGAATTTGAATTAAGACTTCTTCTATTAAGTTAATCTCTGTACATGGGTGTTTTTCAATTACAGTTTCTTTGTTCTAGCTCTGTATGCTCTCTTTTCTTCCTCTTGGTAATGTTCTTCACTACTATGCTCTCAATTGGCATCCTCCTTCTATCTTACAGTTACACAATGAGGGTGTCTATATCTGTTTTCCCTCCACTCCTAAAACTGTCTAATCAGAGAATTCAAAGCTACCTACTAACATAAATATGTTCTTAGTCTTTCAGACTTGAGAAGGTCGCTCAATGTCTGATTATAATCTATAAGTATGCCTCTCCTTAAATGTTACATTTACATTTAGCGCATCTATCTTCAAAAGTTTTTAAACAATTCATCATGTGCCTAAAATGTATTGGCGCTTTCCCCATGCTTGCTTGACATTGGCGATGCTCCTGCATCATACTCCCTCACTTGAAAATTTTGATGGGCTCTTGTTCATGAACTCTCGCGCGGTCTGTCCATGCTTCTGAATCTCTGCTTCATTCTCCCAGCTGGCATCTTCAATTGGATGTCCTTTCCACTTGACCAAGTATTCAAAGTATTGTTTTCTTCTGGTCTTCTTGCTAATTCGTTTGTCTAGTATGCTTTCCATCTATGGCTTCTCTGCAACAGGCATCTGCTTTGTCCATTGGATCTCTGGTTGTTCATCACTTGTTCCTGCTTCCCCAATTTTGTATGGGTACAAATCTGAGACATTGAATATCAGAGAAATTCCGATCCCATCGGGTAATTCAATCTCATAAGAATTTGCCCGAAATTTCTTCAAGACCTTACATGGCCTGATCTTCTTCATCTTCAGTTTGTTATATGTCCCCTTCGGGAACCTTTCCTTTTGCAGATGTGCCAGAATCAAATCACCAACCTCAAACTGAAGTTGTCTCATGTGTTGATTTGCCATGCTCTTATACTTCTGGCTTGAGTTTTGTAAACGCTCCCTCACCTGGTTGTGAAGTTCTTTCATCGCCTCTGCGGAGTCTTCTGCACTAGCACTCCTAGTCGCAATCTGTTCTGAATGCCTTAGCTCAAAAATTCCTCTTGGTTGCATGCCATAAACAATTTGAAATGGACTTTGTCCTATGCTTCTATTAACTAAGTCATTACAAGCAAACTCGGCTTGTGGTAATATGTTGTTCAATTGGCTGTGGTGTTATGTCACCAAGCTCCCCAACAAGTTTCCTAAACTCCTGTTTACCACTTCTATCTATCCATCCGTCTGAGGATGATAAGCCGAACTGAACAACAAGTTAGTTCCCATCTTTTTCCATAAGGTCCTCCAAAAGTGTCCTACGTATTTAATGTCTCGATCTGAAACTATGCTCCTTGGTAAGTCGTGAAGTCGAATGACTTCTTTGAAAAACAGATTCGCAATGTGATTTGCGTCACTAGTTTTCTGACATGGAATAAAGTGTGCCATTTTGGAAAATCTATCCACCACCACAAAGATTGAGTCAAACCCTCTTTGTGTTCTTGGAAAACCCCAATATGAAATCCATGCTGACTACATCCCACAACCTCTTAGGTATTGTCAATGGTTGATAAAATCCTGCATTCTGTCTCTTTCCTTTCGAATGCTAGCAAATTCTGCATCTGTCCACGAACCTCTTGACATATGCTCGCATTCCCAGCCAAAAATATGACTCATTCAATTTTGTAAATGTCTTGTCATGACCAAATTCCCCGACCAATCCTCCACTGCGTTTCTCCTTCAGCAAATTCTCCCTCATGGAGCATTTTGGAATACAAAGTTGATTACCTTTAAACAACAATCCTTCCTGGATTATGTATTCTTCCCATTGGCTTCTATCTCTGAGAATTGGATTCTCAGCTGCTTCATATGCCTTCTTAAAATCTAGATCATCTCTGTACATGTCCCTGATGTCATAAAAATCGAGTATTTTAACTCTGAACTCCTGCAACAACAAACATTTCTTGCTCAAAGCATCAACAACCTTGTTAGCAGTTCCAGAAATATGCTTGATTACAAAAGTAAAGTTTTGCATGTATTCAACCCATTTTACATGTCTTTGATTCAATTTTTCCTATCAAGTCACAAACTGCAGTGCATGATTGTCACTATATAGGACAAACTCCTTCAGAATCAAATAGTGCCTCCACTTCTTCAATGCATGAATGATAGCATAGAACTCCTTGTCATATGTGCAGTACTTCATTCAACTTCTCGCTGAAGTATGCTATTGGCCTATCTTATTGACTCAAGACTTCCCCTATTGCAAATCCACTTGCATCGCATTTCACTTGAAATGTCTTTTGAAAATCAGGCAACACCAGAATTGGTTGTTCTGTGATTTTCCTCTTCAATAGATTAAAATGCTTTTAAGCCTCTTCTGTCCAATGAAAAGATTTATGTCTTTTCTTCACTATGTCCATCATCAGTGCACTAATTCCACTGAAATTCCTTATGAACTTCCAGTAGAAACTAGCTAATCTGTGAAAACTTCTCACCTCAAATATGTTCTTCGGTGATGGCCAATTCTTGATCACTTCCACCTTATCTGGATCCATCCTCAATTTATCTGCAGAAATAATAAAGCCCAATTAGATGAGTTTTGTCTTCATGAATGAGGATTTATTCATTTTTATCAATAGCTTCTCTTGCTATAATTTCATCATCATTGTATCTAAGTGGTTTAGATGCTCTGCCTCCATTTTATTGAATATCAGTATATCATCCAGATACAGAATGACAAATTCTCCGATGAACTCCTTCAGGACTTTGTTCATCAACCTCATGAAGGTACTTGGTGCATTTGTTAAACCAAATGGCACAAAAAACCATTCATACAACCCTTCATTAGTCTTGAAGGTTGTTTTCCATTCATCACCTTCCCTCATAAGAATCTGGTGATATCCACTTTTCAAATCAATCTTCAAAAAAAAATTTGCTCCACTTAAGCAATCCATCAGATCATCCATCCTTGGCAATGGAAATCTATACCTGATGGTTATCTTGTTAATTTCCCTTGAATCAGTACACATCCTCTAGCCTCTATCTTTCTTTGGACTGAGTACTGTTGGAACAGCACATGGACTCAAGCTTTCTCTAACCAACCCTTTATCCAACAAATCCTGAACTTGTATTTTGACCTCTTCATTCTCCTACAGCGTTAATCTGTATGCTGCCTTGTTTGTAAAATTGGCTCCAGATATGAGATCAATATGATGACTCACACTTCTTATTGGTGGCAATGAATGAGGTAGTTCGTCCACTACTATGTCAGTGAACTCTTCTAGTAGTTCCTGAAACTCTTCCGGTAAATCACCTATCCTTGTGTTGGTTAAAACAATCATTGGCTTCCTGACCATAATGAATTGTGGTTCCTCCTTCTTCTTGACCTCGGTAAGGAGTTCCTTCCCACTCATGAGAAGTACAATGTTACCTACTTTAGGTTTCACTTCCTTGTCTTTGATTGGAAGCAACATGTGAGTTCTCCCATTCTTTTCTAGGGTGTATGTGTTCATCCTCCCATCATGAATCACATTCATGTCATACTGCGATGGTGTACCCAGCGATAAATTATAAGCATCCATGGGAATAACATTGCAGAGTATCTTATCATTATATCCTCTTATCTTAAATTCAACTAAACATTGTTTAGTGACATTTACCTGATGTCCTTTTTGTATCCATGAAACTCTATATGGACTTGGATGTTCAATCGTCTCCAGCTCCAACTTTTCTACCATCTCCATTGAAATGAGATTATCTGTGCTACCATTGTCCACAATGACCTTGCATACCCTGTCCTTGGTTTTGCAAGCAGTCCAAAAAAGTCTATTTCTTTTTACTGGATTTTCCACCTCCTTCTCTGGTGTTAAGAGAACTTTTTGTATCATCAGTGATCTTCCTCCTTCAACATCCTCTGCCTCAACATTATGCCTCTGTCCTTCGTTGACGTGAGTCTCTCCACTCTCTTTCTTCTTGTCTGGACAGTCATAAGATTTGTGTCCATTTTTTCCACACGTGAAGCACTTTATTACTCCACCTCTTCCTCTTCCTCTACCTCTAGTACTAGGAAAAATATTATTAGCAGCATAATCTCCTCTTTGTTCGGTATGTTTCCCTCTCTGTTCAGCATATTGTCCTCGCTATGAGGTTCCACCTATTTCAATTCGAGCCCGAGGTTTCTTCTAGTCCTCCTTGGGTTTCTAATTTTTATCTTGGACAATTGATTTTCCCCTGGCTTGACTTCTACCTCGGCCTCTTTGACCTTGCTTTCGACTTAGTTTCTCTTCAGCTTTTAGAGCCATCTGATAAGCATATTCCACCATTCATATGGTTACCATGCTGATCTCATCCTGAGTGTCATATCTCAGGCCATTCATGTACTTGGCAACCTTTTCATCATCGCTTTCCCGATGACCTACCCTGATGTTCAGCCTGTAGTATGCTTTGGTATATTCCTTCACTGTCATCAGCTTCTGTCTCAAATTCTGCATTCTTTGAAACATAGTAATCTGGTAATCTCTAGGAATGAATTTTTCTTTCATCTTTGCAATCATCCTATCCCAACTCTTGATTTTTTTCTTGCCTTTGCAGTGTCTGTCAGCTTGTAGTTCATCCCACCACAATGTTGCATGTCCTTTCAGCCTTGTGATGGCATGTTTGACCTTCTTGTCTACCTCGATATCTTCATAGTCGAAATAAGTGTCCAGAGCTCTAATCCAGTCTAGAAGTTCTTTAGCATCCAGGTTTCCTTCATAAACTGGGATGTCCATTTTTTCCCTAGCACCCATCCTTGTGAAAGCTCTAATAAAGCATTCATTTGTGGCATCTTCTGCTAAAACTTCTTCTTCTTCATGTTCAACTTCATTTTCACTTTCAGAATCACTAAGATCCTCAATACCGATTGTGCATCTCTGTGTTGTATCCATGTCCTCAAGTCTGGCATATAAATCACGCATTTCTCTTGCCATGGCTGGGTCAGGCATCTGCGTACCTCTTCTTCTTGGTATTTCCCTTTCCTCTAGCGGATCGGGTGTTTTCATGTCCCGTATTCTAGGCGACATGGTGAATTTTCCTTTTCCTTGCTACAGAAAGAAAAGAACCCTTTCTGAGCTCTAATACCAAACCTGACGCAGACGTCACCTTTTGCCTTGGCAAAGCTTCTGCACTGACCTCCTGGTCTTAACGGATCGTTCTAACTTTACCTTTGAACCGAAGTGGCTCTTTTGATTCCTCACTAGAATCTTTATTAAAAACCCAATTCACAGGTCCTTCTCTTTCCCCCTATCACAACTTCTGTGTATACCTGATCACGTCCCAACCGAAATTTTGGGTTTCGGGGATTCACGATCCCTGTTGTTGAGAACCTCAGCCTTCTCAATTTCCTGATCTTCGATATCCTGAAATGTCATAACGTCTTCAATAGCAGTTAGTCTGTGTGGCTACCTTTTGGTCCACGTGACCACTATTCCATATGATCACAGTCCGAATACTTTCACGATTTCAGGATTTCGAATGCCGAAACACATGGACCTCTTTGTATCCTCTGAATCTCAATTTCCTAAAATGGTCTCCCTTTCGAGATTTTCCCTCGAAGACCTACATTATTGCCACATGTCCCCTAGAGATGGACGGTCCTCGTTACTTTGTGGTTTTGGGAACTAAAATACTTATGGGTTCTTTCCCTCAGAACTCCCAAAGTTCTGATTCCCAACCTCCTATATGCTGAAATGATGTCAGTCGGCCCGACACCGGAGCTTTCCACCTTATCAGGGTTTCGGACTTCACAGTTCCGAAATGTGTGTGCTTCTTGGTTTCAGGACTTGCGAAACACCGACTCCCGAAATGTCGATGGCTTCCGATCTCCACCACGTGTCCTGACCGATGGACGGTCCTTGATCATTCACGATTTCGCGAAGTCAAATGCCGATGTCCTCTTGTCCTCCTAAACCCCGAAAATCTGAGATGCGAAATGCCGACGGGCTCTTGATCATCGCCACCTGTCTCTCCTAATGGATGGTCCAGATCCAGCCTTGGGATTTTGTGACTTGCGATTCCTCGATGTCACATTTTCTCTGTCAACTCAAAACCCCGGTAGCCAAAGTACCAACGGGTGCTTGATCTCTACCACGTGTCTCCTCAAGATGGGCAGTCTAGATCAAAATCAGAGTTTTCAGTATAAAGTGACCCGATCACCTATCCTCGAGCATTCCGATATCCTAAATTACGATATCCCGATGCCTTTCGAGAACTACACCCTGCTTGCAAGAGTTTAAACCCTGTGCAACTCCTGCCAGATGCTACGGCTGATGGGTAACTAGGTGAGGATCTAATGACTCAGGATCTCCTAAGCTTGAAACTCTGGAAACAATCGTAACCTCTTTGCTTCTCTATCAGACCGGACGACTGGCGAGATTTCGCTAATTCTCTACAAAGAAATTTGATCGTTTATCTCTTCCCTTCGACGACGTAGTAGGTTCAAATCCCTTGGGGTCTCTTCCATGACTTCCAGCCTTTCAAGAACCTCATGCATGCATTCCTTGCGGCAACGCTCAATAACTTCAGTGTTGAACACCTTTAACTCTGCGCACTCCTTCCAGCGACAAATCCTTCAATAGCTTCTCATGTTTCAAACCCTGGATACAAGCTTGGTCTGTGCACACATTGCACGACTCCTGTGCCTAACTACACCTTTGAGTGAATGAGAACAAAAGATAATCTATCTGAGATTTCAGAGATAAGACCTCTGAACCCTTTTTTCAACGCACTCCTTGCAGACAATTCAACTGCACTCCTTGCAGGAATCCTCGTTGAGATAGAGAAACAACTGAAACTCATTTCTTAACTCTTTCTCTCTTAGACTTCAAACATTTAACAAGAAATCATCCATACACAGCATAAAAAGAAAATGTATAATAGAAAGAGTAAAATCATGAACATACCATTCAACATACACATACAAGAAACAACTACAACGCCATGAATATGAATTAAGACTTCTTCTATTAACTTAATATCTGTACATGGGTGTTTTGTTGGAAGATTGATTGTTGTCATTGATGTCAACCCTAGTCATGGGTTTTGGACTGCAAGATTGATAAAGGTATTTGGACATGAAGGAAAATGCACATGCATATACAACACCCATGAATGGATAGTATACATCATGCTAT
>ML813429.1:0-35465 GCA_009831015.1 Picea engelmannii | reverse complement strand
TTGAATTTCTTACCCCCTTCTTGTCACATGACTAATGATGAATGTCATTATTGTTATTATTATTATTTTAAATTTTATAAAAATATATATTTTTTATCACAAGTATCACTTAGACATAGACTTTATTTTCCTAGGCTGGGAAACATTTTATTAGGGAAACTGTTTTAAAACTTTCTCATCACATTATTCGTTCTAATTCCATATAGGTTTATTAATTTATTATTTAACAACACAACATGCCCTTCAAGACGCACTAGGTGTTGCAAGGGTGCAACTCACCTCATTATGTTTCCCTTGCGCGATGTTCCCTTCAGAATGCACTACGTGCTCCAAGGATGCCACTCACCTCATTTTATTTTTCTAGCACGACGTGCCCTTCAAGACACACTCCGTCCTCCAAGGGTGCCACTCGCCTCTTGACTGACTTGGTAGACATCAAAAACCCTTGGAGTCAATACTTCGTCAGGTGATCTTGTGGGAGACTAAGGGCCTCTAAGGAATAAGGCCCTTTCTTTATTGTGCACCCCTTAGAATCATCGTGAGCGACTATCGCAGTCTACCCTCATGACATCGTGGGTATTCTCGAACATGTAATTGTTAACCTACAATTCAAGACATAGTGGGAGTGTTAGTAGGCTGTGATAGGGCTACTATCCACACCTCTCCCTCAACGTCTATGGTAGTCATGCGTGACCCCACTACCCCAAATGTCAATCTGGTCGGTAAGCTATCATTAGCCTGTACCATCAATGAATCATGTCAGAATAATATCCATAATCATATCATCTAACCAGATTCACAAATGTCATATATACAACAATCAAACCCCAATAGTCCACTCCCCTTCTCAGTCCGGAGTTCAAGGGGTTTCATCGATGCCTTTGCATCCTCGAGGTCCAAAATCCTACACACTTAGTAAAACTAAGTCAATAGAACTTGTCTATGTCAATAGAGTAAAATAACATGTCATCAATTCATAACGCCTCATAATCATAATCAAATTCCCAAAAGTATAATAATATAGATCACTTGCAAGCAAGTGTCCTCAAAGAATAAGTTCGCTCAGTGTGCGCAAGAGAGGGATGTTACATACACCCCCTCTTGGTCTAAACTCCAAGTCGAAGTTTCATAGTATATAAGTGCTGAAATAATGTGTATCATAGTATCATAAGTCTATATATTAAAGAAAAATGGAAATTGTTGGCCCATATCATATGTTTCCTTCTAGGTCGTCTACTATGGACTATAGTTGTCCCACTGGACCTTGACCTGATCTACTTTTCAACATTGTAGCTGTCAAATTCAATGATCCACGATGCAGATTAGCTCAACCATGAGCACCCCCTCATCCAGTACCTTCAAGGAACTCATGTCAATAACATGTGTAAGATCACTAATATAATTTGTCAAAACAGATACATGAAAAACATCGTGCATATGCCTCAAAGAATCATGCAAGGCTAGTCGATAGACCACATGCCCCTTCCTCTCCACAATCTCGAAAGGTCCCATGAACCTAGGAGAAGTTTTATCTCCCTTTCCAAACTTGATCGAACTCTTATGTGGTTTCACCCACAAGAAGACTCAATCTCCAACCTCGTAACCATGGTCAATACGGTATGCATCGGCATAACTCTTCTGCCAATCATGTTCTTCTTTAATCCTTTTTATTAATGTTCACATTTGATCCTTTTGGTCCCACCAGGACCCTATCCTCAAGAGGATCCCAACTCAAAGGCATCCAACATGGTTTCCCATAAAGAAACTCGAAAGGTGCCATCTTAATGGTGCTTTGGTAACTGTTGTTATAAGAGAATTCCACTAGTGGCAAGAATTCTTCCCAACACTTTTTTTGGTCCATCACGTACATGCGCAACATGTCCTCGAAGGTCTAGTTCATTTGTTTGGTCTGCCCGTTAGTCTTCGAGTGATACGCAGTACTAAAGTTAAGTTTGGTTCCCAAGGCCTCCTGGAATCTAATCCAAAATCATCTAGTAAATGATAATCCTTGATCGGATATAATCACCTTAGGCATGCCATGCAACCTCACAATCTCACTGATGAAAAATCTAGCTATGTCACGTGCCTGATACGTCGTACGCACAGGAATAAAATGAGCACTCTTCGTCAGAGTGTTGACTGCTACGAAAATCGACTCGTGTCTCCTTGTCCTCAGTGGAAATCCCACAATAAAATCCATCAAAATAACCTCCCATTTCGATTCCGGAATAGCGTTTGGTTGTAGTAATCTTGTTGGATGTCTATGTTTGGCCTTTACCTACTGACATTCTAGACATTTGGCCACATAGTTGACTATGTCTACCTTCATTCCTTTGCAAAAGAATAAGGGTTTAAGGTCCACCCTAATCTTTGTGACTGCTGGGTGAGCCATGTATACTGCTCTATGTGCCCCATTTTGGATCAATCTCCTCGAGTTGTTGTTTAGTGGTACATAAATCCGATTTTTAAACCTCAATAATATATCATCATCAAACGTAAATCCCTCAAATATTGGTCTCTTTACATAAAGATGTGTTGTAGTCCACAGTGGTCCATCTTTAGTTCAAATTTTCATCCAACTAGGTAGTGTCTCTAAACCTTCAAGGCATAAACAATGGATAACAACTCCAAATCGTGTGTCGTATAGTTCTCCTCTTTCCGTCTCAGTTTCCTCGAGATGTAAGCGATCACTTGACCATATTGCATCAACACTCCACCTAAGCCTTCCTTGGATGCATCAATGCATAGCAATAAGTATGCATCCATGTCAAGGACCTTTAGTATCGGTGTCAGTGTCAACAACTCCTTGAGCCTCCAAAAAGATTTCGTACATTTCTCGGTCCAAACAAACTTCTTGTTCTTCTTCTGCAACTTTGTTATGTAGGAGCATCATTGGAAAGCGCACAGAGGTGGGACCACCAAACATGTGAGAGTTCCCTCAGAACTTTGAAGCGTGAAAATTAAACTGATTTCGGGAGCCACCTCCACTCAACGCCAAAATTCAATTTTAGAGGCACACTTGAACCAGTGTCGGATTTTGCCTTTGAAGCAAGTTTTTGAATTTGTAAACAGAGCAGAAGCTCCCACTTCGTCTCTAGAAAGAGATTGATATAAGATAGCATAGGATAAGGTTTAGAGTAGGGAAGTAGCCAAGGGAAACCCTAGAGATATTTTGAGTTATCTAAAAGTTTGTAAACCAGTTAGTGGTAGGGTAGAAGAGAGAGGAATACAAGGAGATAAAAGAGAATGATGTTAGGGTAGAAACCCTTAGTTCTGAGATGAATGTAATCTCTATGTACTTTGTAGCTAGTGGGCATTTTCATGAATAGAACATAATGGAAAAATTGATCCAATTGTGTTGTGCTTGGACTATGTGTGTTTTCCTACTATTTTTTGTTTTATAAGCAAGTGGATGGAATTGTGATTTTTTTTTCCAGTTTCAATTCTTTTCCTTCATTTAGGGCTCTGTAAGGAGTGCATAGAGCCAAGGGAACACAGTGGAATCATTTTTCTCCTTACCGAGAGCTCTACAATGTGTGCATTGAGTCAGAGGAAGAAAACGACGAATCCCAGAACTCATTTTCTAGAAGGGGTGGAGACTCGGGTCTTCGCAAAACTTAGAAAAGTTTTCTAAGTCGAATTCGAAATAAAATCTCAGGAGGAGGAACACCGTCGAGAATTAGATCATGGTTAAAATCCCCGCAGGCCGTTCGCTCTAAAGGAAGGAGCGCAGACCTAAATTCTACAGACATCTAGGAGGATAATCTTGAGATTCAAACGGATGGTGGAGAATCCTCAAGGAGGAATAACGAAATCCCATAGATCATTGGATCAGGAGGAGTTGCAAGGAGGTTAACGACAGAACTTTGTTGACGTTCATTTCAGGACTTCGGGTACTGGGAGGTGGAAAGGCAAGAGTTCGGTCTTTCAAAACTCTGAATCATGAAATCATGAAATCATGATTCAATTAGGGTCGTCAAACCCATAATGATATATACCATTGGATCGTTTCGGGATCTCGGGTATTGGGAGGTGGAGAGACAGAGGTCTTGACCCATCAGAACCTCGAAACACAAAATCATGATTTGATGAGAGTCATTGATCTTAGGAGTTGTCGTGAGTTTTCAATCAAGCACTAGGGTACTTCGGCATTTTGGCATCCGCCATTTCGACATTTTGGCTACCAGAGACCCTAAGGAACAGGGTTATCATTTGCATCCTGATTTCGTGAAACGAAAAATATCGAAGGTAGGCGCGCGTGGGACACTTTGGGTTCTAGTCATTTCAGTTTTTCAGCTTTTCGGCTACCAGAACCTCTAAGGTGGAGAGACACTCCTCACATCGTAGTTTTACGAAATGCAAAATCCCAAAAAGGAAGACACAATGACCATTTCGGCTTTTTGGATACCAGGAACTCCAGAGGACAGAGACACCCCTCGCACCCAGATTTCGCAAAACACGAAATCCCAAAGAGGATATTTCCAGGACATCTCATTTTGGCTTTTCGGAGACCAAGAACTCTAAGGGATAGAGACATCCTTTGCATCTTGATTTCACAAAGCGTGAAATCCCGAAAAGGAAAAGGCACTGGTATTTCGTCATTTCAGTGACTGGGAATCCTAGAGAGCAAGGGCACTTGTTGCATCCAGATTTCGAGAAACGCAAAATCCTGAAGGGTTGAACACCGAGCCATTTTGGCATTTCGGCTACCAGGAGTTCGGGAGACTAGGAGATGGGATACTTGATTTGTGGAGGCCCGATCCCCAGTTAGCGCCTTTCAGCTTGGTTCTTCGTCACAGTCCTTGGTGGTTGGTTGTGGGAGATTAAAGTTGGTGCTGAAAACTCATCCAATAGAACTTTGTGGGAGGACTTGTTTATCCATTCGAAAGGTTCCAGGTTGGAACCTAAAGACCCATTTTGGCTCCCAAAGTAGAAGATCCTGACCCGGAGGTTGTGCAGCCCTGAGGAAGGATAGGGGGTCTACATCACTTCGTGATCATATTTGTTATCTTCGAAAATCCGTCGACGAACTATTGATAGTATCTTGCTGAACACATGAAACTACACACTTCCAGGACATTCTTCGGTGCAGGACATTCCATAATATCCTTTACCTTTGTTAGATCCATGACGATACCTTAGTCGGAGATGACATGCCCTAAGTAGCGAGTCTTCGATTGATAAAACAAGCATTTGTACAACTTCCCATACAATTTTTTCTCTTGCAGACACTGTAGTACAAAGTGCAAGTGCTCGTCATGCTCCTCCATCATCTGAGAGTAAATCAAAATATCATCAATGAATACTTGGATGAAATTTTCCAAGTACTCGCGCAATATCCCGTTCATCAAAATCATAAATACCCCTGGGGAATATTTATCCTTGGCAACAGATACTAATTCTTTATCATTCCGTTGTTCAATTGATGGTAGTCAATGCAAATCCTCCATGACCCATCCTTCTTTCATATGAAAATAACAGGCATTCCCCATGGGGACACACTTGGACGTATAAGTCCCAGGTCCAACAAATCATTCAGTTGCATTCTCAACTCTTGTAACTTCGGGGTCAACATATGATAAGGCATTCTTGCTATCGGTTCAGTCCCTGGTTTCAGGTCTATGGTAAAATCCAATTCCCTCTCCGACGAAATTCCAGATAACTCCTCTAGAAAGACGTCTACAAACTCTCTCACCATCGAAAGGTGTTATAGACCCTTCGCTACTCCCCTTTTGTTTAATGGAAGGATCGCATAAATGTTACACCCCTTACGCATGCTTTTCCATAGCTTCAAGGAAGAGATGAACCTCAGGGAAACTCCCTGGTTTTGTCCTACAATCACACGCCTCTGTCCCTCATCATCAACCAAAATCAACAGTTTCATCTTACAGTTGATTATCACCTCATGCAATTCCAACCAGTCCATACCAATCACAATGTCATAAGATACTAAGATCATGATGTACAGGTTCGCCCTGGTGACAAACTCTCCCAGGTTAAGGGTACAATCCGTAAACTTTCTTCCAACCATATGTTTGGCTCCCAAATCCATATCTACGAAGATAAATGCATCCTGTTTGAATTCCTTTACCTTAATCCTTTCTAGCGCTACACTAGAAATGAAACTCTTGATAACACCAAGATCTATCAAAATACTAAGGGTTTGGTCAGCGATGGTACCTAACGTCTCAAGCACAGTTGACTAATGATCTTCCTGGAGGTTATTCACCACTGCATGAATCCGATGGGACTTGCCCACATCTGCCACGGTAGTGGGTCCGACTGATCTAGATGCTCTAGTCCTCTCCACTTGGTAGTCATGCTGGTAGTGTGGCTCCCCACATGTCCAACACCACTTCTTCGATCCAATAATCCTAATACCTGAAGTAGAAGATGACGACCCACCGGTCTGGAATCCTGGTCTATTCTACTGAACAGACCTAAACTATTGTTGTTGTGGTCGACATTGCTGTTGATGTTGTGGTCCCCGATAAGGTGTCCACTGCTGAGGCACTGGTAACTAAGTTGTAGTGAAAGTGGATCCTCTATGGAATCCATGATATCGTGGCATCTGTCTACCTAGTGTATGATGATGCAACGCACCAGATGACACCTGCTCTGTTGGTCTCATCGGAGTCCTGCTCTGACCCCCACTAATAAGCTCCTCCTCTGCTATGAGGGCCTTCTAGATGACATCATGCAAGGTTTGAGGCATCAAAATCCTAACATTTGCACGTATGATTCCATTAAGGCCGAACACTAACTTGTTGACCTTAATTTTCTCAATATTAAGATGCAGAGAATATCGAAGAAACTTCATAAAATGGGCCTCATACTTGGGCACTGTACGACCACCCTATTGTAAGGCAGTGAACTCTTTGAGCTGACGCTCAATGAATTCCTCTAATACGTACCTCTCTCGAAAACGCTCCTCAAGCAATTCCCATGACACGTCTTCAAGGATCATGTTCAATTGTGGAAGGAGTGTCTTCCACCATAAAAGAGCACTCTCCTTCGGTTGAAATACCGTCATGAAGACCTTCATGTTGGAGGTATTATCGTGAAGTGCAAAGCACATCGCCATATTCTCCAACCATGCCTCGCTGGCTGCGACATCCAAGGCACCAAAGAACTCCGGAAATTTGACCTTCTTGAGTTCACGATGAATGCTACTAGTATCGATTGAAGTGCACGGTGGACCCTCAGGGGGTGTCGGTGCCTTCACCTCATCTCTGTCGAAACGAATGATCAATGCCTTAGACATGCGCTGAAAATATCTCATCAGGCCAACTACATAACCCACCACTACTTTCTCCTGCCCGCCAACCTATTCGTCTCCCTAGGCGTTAGACCCCTCAGGCGTGGATGCTACTAGAGGTGTCGCACCTCCTCCCCTAGCACCCTATCGTCTTCCTCTATAGCATCCTCTAACCATGATTACCTGCATGAATACAAGTCAAATTAATTAGAAACATTATAATCAATATCATATCAACGAAAGTTGTAGTGATCCTAGGTCAAGGGCTAAACCCACTCTAATACCATATGTGACATCCCTTTCATTACGACTAAAAGCGAAGCAGAAGATGCAATTTTTTTTTTCTTTTTGACAGGATGACAACAACTATTATACCTAGACAACACACCCGACGACGAGCACCACGCCCGTTGAATACGAAAAAAACATCTATGACTTCACATGCTGTCACAAGAGAAAGTAGGCGAACGTGTGTAGAACAACAAGGAGAACGACTGACCACCCAATGAAACAGGACCATGGCTACAAGCTAAGGGAAAACATCCCCTCTCGACACAATGACCTTGATGACCAATGACTAGAACGTCAAGGCATGCAAACCCAACGTATGAAGGCATTCAACCCGTGCGCCAAAAGAAAACTTACAACGTTCAACAAAACTCACACGGAAGGCATGGACTCCAGCCAAGTTATCATTCACCTCTATCCATTAGGGCGCACCATGATCCCCTCATCAGGAATCATGCTTTCCCCAGTTGATAGACACATCGATAACCTTGGCACAATAAAACCTAACGGGACCAAGAACTCAAGAAAACCAGCGCACTAGGAGCCGAAACAAATGAAAAGTATACTACGCCCACACCCCAAGCAATCTGTCGACAAGACGCAAGATGATGTTGTTCGAAGGAAGTGCAAGATAGAACACAACTTCTCCAACAACTCGACCATTCATCAAGTTTAAAGTAGTCAATAATTACAATTTGTTTTAACATTGATTCCAATCTAAATTTAGCAAGTCTAAATTATAAATTATTCTTTAATTTACAATCTAATTTAACATTAAATAAAAATCAATTCGACGAGTCTACATTTACAATTTATTCATTAAATTACAATCTGATCAACATTAAATACAAATCAAATTTGGTGAGTCTAGATTTACAATTTAGTCATTAACTTACAATCTGATTAACCTTAAATACAAATCAAATTAAAGGTTGTCTATTCAATAAAAGATTGTTCTACTCGAGGCAGTTAATTAAAGGTTGTCTAAAAATGCTATATTATGATCATAACTAAAAGGGGTGCTGACACCAAATTTCCCTGATCTATCAGTTGTATTTAAAGGAATTAGAGTTTAAAATTAAATTAGCCATAAAAGGGTATAAATAATTGTCCAAAATCATTTGTAAGATAGCTCAAGAAGATGGGAATTAAAACATGGTATCTCCAGGTTAGGTAAGATATAGTGTTTTCATTTAAATATTTTAAAGGCAGAATTAAACTTTGATACAACATAAATAGTGTAAGCATGTAAAGGGTAAGTTATACAGTTGAGGGTGAAATCCAATAAGTATCGCACAGAAAAAAACTATATCATTGTTTCATCAGAGTTAGCCAATTAATCGTTGGCATGCACTCCACTGTCATAATGATTTATAAAAGCGCAAGTAATCATGCAGACAAAAATGCCACCCCAATGACAAATTACAAGCTATGTAAACATGTCATAAGGATATATAAGAATGCATGAAATCACCATATTAAATAATATATAATTTTAAGGAATGAATCACGCCAACCACAGATAAAAACGCAGATAAAAAGAATAATAAACAAGATAAAAATGCCCTCCCCAGGAAAAATGCCATCCACAGGAATCAAATGATATAAATAAAATCGCAATCACTAAATTATAGCCATCAATAAATATGAAATTCACAGACAAGGTATCGTCATCATAATTTCGCTGACAAATTCTGATCAATTAGAATATCGCTGGAAATTCAAAATGAAAGATTGGGCTAGGTAAAAATAGAAGATCGCAATGATAATCCTTTTAAAATAAATTTAAACTCCCCAGAAGTGATGGACACTGACAATATTGCCGTCAGGCGCATAGCAAAGAGTACATTTCAGAACATAGGGTAAAAAAAATTCCATTGTAACACTCATAGTATCGAATAACTGGAAAAGGTTCATAAATCACTGGGTATTACATCAATTTTCTCTGAGTAAAATCACCTTCAGATTAGCGTATTATGCAGAGGATAAACGCCTGTGAGATGTATGAAGATGATGGGAAAAAATCTCCCTTAAAACAAATTAACAAGCATAGGAAAATTGTTGGCCAGATGGGTCGGAATGCAAGAAAAATTCACCTTAAGACATGATGAAAATGAAAAGATAATTTTTCAGTCGATGTATTAATTTGCAGAGAGAAATTCGCCAAGGGTGAGGAATAAAATTTAGGAGTAAAGAGATAAAGTAATTTCGTCCACCAAGACGTAGGTAAAATGCAGTCTTAACAAGCAATGAACGTAGTCTCAACAAGGCTCAATCACAATGTATTAAGAAACAAAATGCAGACAACAAAATGGCCAAATACGCTAGGTAAACAAGCAATGACTGTTGTCTTAAAAATGACAAATCGCTAGAGCATTATATCCAATAATGAAAATGCCTTCATTATATAAAAGTGCAAAGCAATGCATCCAACAAAGAGTACATAATAAATAAATAAAAATGCAGAGTTAAAATTCATGGTTGAAGTGTTGTAAGGCTGAGAATAAATGACATGAATAAAATAAAATGAAGGGTTGAGTTGAGTATAATGAAAACCATTTATATGGTTGTTGATCGCACTGTCACGAGAAGACTGAAAGCTCTGCCAAAATAAAATGCAGATAAATGTAATCAATTGATAACACAAGTAAAGACAAATTAATAATTGGTAGCGCTATCACAATGAAATCAAATTGTAAAGAAAAAGGTAAGTTCACAGTCAAGCTTGGTGAGGTCGCAGTCTAATAAGAGGGTATATTGCTCATTGTAAAAGGTAAAACACATAGTTAAAAACTAGGTAATAGGAATGATAAAAATGGTAGATTTACTCAACACAATAAGGTGCAAAGACCCTCAATCATCCAGGAAAAGTTAACAGGGGTAGATGACTGGGAAACACATCCTTCGCTCACCATCCACACACACAAAAAATAGGGCATTAGGATCTATAGTTCTATTAACATCGAAGTGACGATCGTCTATCCGACTCCTGGATGACTGCTTAGGCGTGGATTGATGAGATAGGGACAAAGGTGAATAAAAAGCATAAACTCGTCACAAATCAATAAAACCATAGGACAATCACAACATTCAGGGATCAAAATCCAAGGGAATCAATCAACAGTGAGCTTAAGGCTACGGGGAAATTAAGTTTTCAATTAAAACACTAAGTCAACACCTTCTTACACAGTTAAAAGCACATAATGAAAGCGTAAGGTCAATAACAATCTACCATGCAGAATAAAAGTAAGGGTACCATAGCCTAAGTCATCCGCTCTGATTCGTTGTCCTTCACGCTCCATGCAGCTCCCGCTTGCCGACTGATGAGACTTCAATGGTACCTCCAAGCCAATGATAGGGGTACTCTTCTCCCCCCTTAGATCCCTGAGCCGCAAAGGAGCCAGGCATAGTAAACTAAAGAACAACTATCTCTCAGCTCGCCTCGCAAGGCCGAGATACCACTCCTCACCGAGATGGGTATCCCACCTCCCACAAGCTAAGCCGATCAAGTCTAAAATTCTGCAGCGTAACGTTACGCATCACAGAAGAGATCCATCATCCTTCTCCTCCCTCCTTTATATAGAGTTTCTAAGTCATTTACTTTCCAAAAATCTCATTTAATTTTTTTTTCAATAATTTAATTCATAAAAATCCTCCCCGTACAAGTGTCACCCATCCCCTTCATTGCATCATAAATTAATTTCATTAATTAATTAATTACTCCTATTTCCCTCACCCACCTAAAAACATTCCTAGAATTGCTCCTAGGTGTCCCCATATTCCCTTACATATTTTAATGACTTACCCCCTTACTGATTTACTAGTTGAATTTAATTTAGAAAGTTCTTAAATGCTAGATACCTTAGTAAGTTAGTCTTTCTTCTTTTTCCTTGGGTTTCCCATTTCTTTTTTATGTTTCCCGGTTTTTCCTAGTTTCCTAATTCTTTTACATTTCCCTCTTTCCCTTTTCATTTAAAACTAAAATTGGCAGGCGTAGAGAATTAACTTTTTCCCCTTTTCCTTTTTAATTAATAAATTTTTAATTAGCATATGTGATAAAACAATTATTTCTCCATTTTCACCATTTTTAAATCCCCCCCCCCCAATATATTTTTATAAATTAATTGAATTGCTTACCCCCTTCTCATCACATGATTAATGATGAATATCATTATTATTTATTTATTTTGATTTTAAATTTTATAAAAATATATATTTTTTATCACAAGTATCACTTAGACCTAGACTTTATTTTCCTAGGTTGGGCAACATTTTATTAGGGAAATTGTTTTAAATATTTCTCATCACATTATTCGTCCTAAGTCCATATAGTTTTATTCATTTATTATTTAACAACGCGATGTGGCTTCAGGATGCACTAGGTGCTCCAAGGGTGCCACTCACCTCATTTTGTTTCCCTTGCGCGACGTGCCCTTCAGGACGCACTATGTGCTCCAAGGGTGCAACTCACCTCATTCTATTTTTCTAGCACAACGTGCCCTTGAGGATGCACTTTGTGCTCCAAGTTTGCCACTCACCTCTTGACTGACTTGGTAGACATAAAAAACCCCCGGGGTCAATACTCTATCAAGTGATCTTATGGGAGACTAAGGGCCTCTAAGGAATAAGGTCCCTTCCTTATTGCACGCCCTTTAGAATCATCGTGAGTGACTATCGAGGTCTGCCTTCATAATATCGTGGGTCTTATCAAACTAGGTAATCATTAACCTACAGTTTGAGCCACGACGAGAGTGTTAGTAGGTTGTGGTAGGGCTGCTATCCTCACCTCTCCCTCAACATCTCTGGTATTCATGCATGACCCCTCTACTCCACATGTGAGTCTGGTTGGCAAGATATCGTCATCCTGCATCATCAATGAATCATGTCAGAATAATATCCATAATCGTATCATCTAATGAGATGCACAAATGCCATATATACAACAATCAAACCCCAATAGTCCACTCACTGACTCGGTCTAGAGTCTAAGGGGTTTCATCGATGCCTCTGCATCCTCGAGGTCCAAAATCCCGCACACTTAGGAAAACCGATTCAATAGCACATGTCTATGTCAATACATTAAAATAACATATCATCAATTAATAACGCCTCATAATGATAATGAAATTCCCAAAAGAAAAATAATTTGGATCACTTGCAAGAAAGTGTCCTCAAAGAATAAGTTCGCTTAGTGTGTGCAAGATAGGGATGTTATAGGATGGGTGGTGAAATATGGAGAATGGGATGAAAACTTGAGAAATAGGAAGAGGAAGTGCTAAGGACGGGAGAAATGGAGGTTGAGGGGTTCGAGAATGATGATAGTTTAGATACTTCTTGGAAAACATATTTATTATGAATATATTCTTAGAGTCGAGAGACATTGTTGTTTTGGGAGTCATTGGCATGACGGTTCAAGAGACAATAAATTTGTTTGGAGCTATGAAGCTAGATAGGCTCCTAGTTGGCTTAGGGGGTAATTTTGTTTCACTCTGTGAAAGTGGCAAAAGATGCTTGGAGGTATCAAAATATTCCTACTAGTCGTTGGGCTACCCTTCAATTGATCAAATTCAAACAAGGTGGAGGTATTTTCTTAGTATTTTGTTATGTTTCTATTATTTAATTTAAAGAGTCACTAAATTTTGTTTACATCAAATATCTTATCATATTTACTGCATATACATTTAAATTAACACATATTTTTTCATAGAATCTCATGGATAGATGTTATATTTCTAACCACTAACCATCATTAAGTGTTCTTAAACTTGGCAATCACACATTATATAACCTTATTCAAAAATCCTTAAACTAGAAATCAACCTTCATCTCTTCTAACCTATTCCAAAGCTTCCTAGGCACTATGTCAATTTTTTTTTATAAAATAAATGAAATAACATAGCAAATTGTTTTTTTTATTGTGACACTCCTTGACAATGATCGTAAGTGGTCCATAGTTGAATGATAGCTCCTAAATATAGTTTATCCTTTGTGTATTTTCCTTTGGCTTTCTAGCCATCCACACATCTTCTTTTCCAATTTAATTCCATATAGATTGGCTGAAAGGAGGCTAATCATATTATTCCTCTAATCACCACTTTTAAAAATAGATACAATGTGGCTTTGTATCTAGAGTTTAGGGAAGCCTACTTAACTAAAAAGCTCTTGGATCTGAGGGATGAAAATATGCCCTCAAAATTTTAAGATTTTTGTTAAGAATTTTAATTCTTCAAATATTCTTTTGTAATTTATTAATGTATAAAATTTTATTTAAAAAATTGGCAAAAGTATTATATTGAGGTGAAAATCTATTAGTAAAGAGTAATGAACTAAATTTAAAAGAACCAAATACTTATAAGCTAATTAAAAAAACATTATAAGGAAACTTAATATAAAGTTGTGAGAAAGTAAACGTTTCTAAAACATTCAACAATTAAATTCTCATAATAAACAACAATCAAATGAAGAATGAGTAACGTTTATTATTGTAACCGGAAAAATAAGTAAATTATAATGCAAAAAAGTTAAATTTTAATGAAAAAAAAGAAAACATTTCATTAAAGTAAAAATTAAAGACAAGTTAATCTATATTTTTAAAACTTGGAATACTTGCTCTGAAGGAGTAGCAGAAACCATAAGTAAGTGGGCTTCGGTAAATGACAACGACGTCCCAAGTAGGACGACAACAGAAGAATACATGCGTTAGTTTTAATTTTCAAAGGCAATGGCATCATCGTTTTTACTGAATTAATCACTTTAAAATACATACATTAGAGTTCTATTTAATGGTTAATTATTAAAAAAAAAATATCATGTTAAAGAAATTTTTATATTAGAATTATATTGTAGAGTTATAGTGGGTCTAATGATTAAGAACATATGTTTCTTCCTAAGAGGTTACAAGTTCAAATCCAGAGGGGGTAGGGTAGGGTATGTATACCTCCTTAGACTTTACCAATCAAATCGCTAGGGGGTCCCTTGTCCCATAAACAAGGGGGTCTCATACACCAATTAAAATAGATTATTATTATTATTATTATTATTAAAAAATCATATCATGTTAAAGAAATTTCTACATCAAAATTATGTATGGAGTTTTGATACATCCAAAAATTAATTCATTCATCATTAAAAATATAAAAAGTTGATATGTTGTAAAAAATGTTTATATATATATATATATATATATATATATATATATATATATATATAAAAGAAAATTAAAAGTTGTTGTTACCAAATTAAAAGTAGCCCTTAATATTAAGTAATGTGAATGGCAATATAAAAAGGGAGAGGATAAAATAAGAATAAATTTTTTTCTTAAATTATGGACGATAAATTTTTTTATTTTTTATTTTAAATTAAAAAATTTAATTGTAAAAATTACATGTAAAGAAATATTACATCAGATTAAGTATGTTATAACTAGCAATAATCATTTTATAAAAATGGTTGATATAAATCTATCAATGTTATTTTCCACTTCTCTAAATGATCAACCACTTTTATAAAGTGGTTGTCGCTAGTTGATATATAATTAAATTATTAATTAATTATTACATTAATATTATATTAATGTATATAAATTAATGTAATTTATTAATGTAATCTATTACATTATTGTAATAGATAAGAATGATATATACATGTAATATTTGATTGATACATTAATAATGTAATGTATTAATTAATTAATAAATTTATACATTATTAATTAATACATTCATAAAATATTAATACACTAATAAATTAATACATTAATAATATATTAAATACATTAATAAATACATTAGATAAGTTAATAAATACATTACTAATATATTAGTACACTAATAAAATAATAGATTAACAAAAATATAAATAGATTAACCTTAATATATTTGTTAATACACCTTGTACGAGAACTTGTCTAGAGAAGGATTTCCCGCTCGAAAGAGAGATGTCCTGGGCCACTAGGCAATAGGAGCCCGCCTATCATCATAATATGAAAATCCCGGCCTATCTATATGTGCGTGGGTGCATGGAAAGAAAGGCAGGCTGCAGAATCAATCCCTGGAAGAACCTTTGGGCTCCCCCGGCAGAGTGTGGTAGAATGACCTCCTAATTATAGAAATTACACTCCGTACCTCATCCTGCCTTAGCTTCTTCGGGCTTTTCACTTTGAGCATCTAATCCTATTCCTGCCTCCTTTGGAAGCAGGCTAAAATCTAGCAGGCAGCAGATGAAGTGCCAGTGGATAAAGCTAACTTTTTCATTAATCCCGCAGCTATATTTGTTAATACATTATTATATTACTTTAATGTATAAATTAAAGTATTTTCGAAATGATCTCTGGAGGAAGGCGACTGATATTTATCCAGTCGAAAAAAAACAAAACCAAAAAAAGATTCAATCCGGCCGGTGGGCTGAGTCTTTACGCTGTGACAAACCTTTTTCCTTTTGAGACTGATATTTATCCAGTCGAAAAAAACCAAAACCAAAAAAAGATTCAATCCGGCCGGTGGGCTGAGTCTTTACGCTTTGACTAACCTTTTTCCTTTTGAGACTGATATTTATCCAGTCGAAAAAAAACAAAACAAAAAAAAGATTCAATCCGGCCGGTGGGCTGAGTCTTTACGCTTTGACTAACCTTTTTCCTTTTGAGTTACTCGAGGAAGAAGTCAAAAAATATTCCTTTTCGCGGTTTAGATAAGGCTGGGTTATTTATAGATCAATGTGAAAGGCGTATTTATTCGTTTTCAAATAGTTGTGTTGTCTCATATCTTTAGTTTGTAGATGAAAAGCAGAACACATACTCCGTGAGATGGCCCACGCATGTTTATTGCCTGGGATAACAAAATCGAGTTGGTAGGAAAAGAAAAAAAAGTTAGAAGTTTTTTGTGATAATAAAAAAGTATTCCTATTCCTGATACATTAATGAATAAGATAATCTATTAAATTATTAATACATTAATAAAATAATAATATATTAAAATATATATTTATAATGTAATATAAAATTATTGATACATTAATAATGTAATGATATATAGATGTATTATATAAATTAAAATATTAATTAATATTAATAGATAAAATAACTTATTAATTAAATAATATATTAATAATGTAATATATTATCCTTCCTAGTTGTTGTACTCATTGATCAAGCAAAAACAGATCTAGGTGAACTTCCATCTGAGCAAGCATGAGAGACATAAAGTCAATCAGATAGGGATTTAATTCAATAATTACAGTTCAATTGAACATCCAATTATTGACCACCACAACTCGAGTTTCAGTAGCAGACACAAGGATAATACTCTTCCTCCTGAAAACAGAAAAAGTGCTTTTCTGTTTAACAACATTCCTTCTCCTCGGGAAGAAAAGATAATACTCTTCTTACCGAAAACATAAAAAGTGTTTTTCCTTTCCTTCAAGGTCGGTTAGTGAAATAAAAATTTTGGGCTTCCCCAATCTTTTGTTTTTAATGACGATCTCAATCGATGCAAGGAACATGAACGTGTATCGGAGATATCCGTTGTCTAAGCGAGAGGGTCAACAATTGGGAAGCATTCATAGGTACCCTCATTACCTCTTTAATGCGGGTCAACTTTAATGAGGTTGGGAGCCTTGCATGCTCTACTACTTGCAAAGATCCAGGGAGAGGGGATAGGTTCTGCCAGCCATGCTTGTCATGGAGGGTTGTGTACCCTTCTCACGAAATGGAGGTATCCACTAACTTGTTTAGGAACGGTACGATTGCACCAATACGCTTTATGTCCCCTAGAATATGCCAATAGAAACATCAATTACCAGACCAATCAACTAACAACACTCAATTAAGACCACTAAAAAAACTAAAGGTTGAATGGGAACATGGATAAAGAAAAAGAGCAAATAATTTGGAAAAAACAATATTAGATATATATTAATATATCAATAAATAAAATTATTATATATGTATTTATTGATCAAGTATATATATATATGTACTTTATGAATTAATGTATATAATATTATTAGATATATATATTAATTAATATATCTAATAATATATATGAATTATATATTATTAGATATATAAATTAATGTATTAATTTGTATATTATTAATTGATATATTCATAAAGTAATAGCAAACTAATAATGTAATACATTAATAATATATTATGTGCAAAAAAACATTAATAATATATTAAATACATTAATAAAATAGTAATAAAATGACCTTAATTAATTTAGTTATACATTATTAAAGTAAAGTAGTGATACATTAACAATACATTATTGTAATGTATAAATTAAAGAATTAATACATTAATGTATAATGTAATATATTAAAGTAATAATAATGTATTTTTAAAATAAAAATACATTTTTCTTTTTCTTGGTTGGTCATGGCTCGTCGAATGTCTTGAAGAAATGCCATCACTATATTCACTCGACGTCAGCGGTCGTCTTCTCTAGTCTGAACTTCACGCATGGTCGTTTTGATGTCCTCCAAATCTTTTTTAATGTTGCTCAGAGTGGATTGAGCTCAGATCATCCGTCGTGCTTGCGAACAAAGGGAGAAGGGCCGAAGGAGAGAAGAGAAGAGGAAGAGGAGGTTAGAAGAGGGGGAGAATCTGAAACGATAGGGGAAGGATGAGGGGGGGGTGGCAGAAAGGAGGGAGGTCGTGGGGGAGAGGGGGAAGGTGGCGCATAACCGAGCAAATTGCCCAAGAGATCAAACCACTCGACCCTACAGCCGTAGGGGTTCGAGAGGGGGGAGAGGCAAGTCACTGGATCACAGGGTGGTTTAGAAGAAGAAGGTATGAATAAATGGGCAAGAGGAGGAGGGAATCCTTCTTCAAATGGGTGAACATCTATGAGGGCCAATGAAGGGGGAGAAGCCAAATCATTGTGGTGAGAAACAACACGAGGAGTGATCGAGCCTTCGCACGACGTATTAGAGGGAGGCATTTTCCTTCCCCATGTTGGGTATGTGTTATATTCTTTGCATGTGTGTGTGTGGGCACGTCAGATATGACAACTATGTCTGACGATCTCTCTAGCGGTTCTCTTTGTGTCGTGTGCACCAGGAACTTTCCTAGGGGGGTAGGTGACGCAGACATCACCTTTTGCCTCGACAAAGCTTCTGCGCTGACCTCCCGGTCTTAACGGATCATTCTAACTTCACCTTCGACCCGAAGTGGCTCTTTCGATTCCTCACTAGAATCTTTATTAAAAACTCAACTCACAAGTCCTTCTTTTTCCCCTTGTCACAACTTCTACGCATACCTAATTTATTCCCAACTAAAATTTTGGGTTTCGTGGATTCACGATCCTTGTTGTCGAGAACCTCAGCCTTCTCGATTCCCCGATCTCCGATATCCCGAAATGCCGGAACGGCTTCAACAACGGTTAGTCTTTGTGGCTACCTTTTGGTCCACGTGACCACTATTCCATACGATCACAGTCCTAAGTCTTTCGCAATTTTGGGATTTTGAATGCCGAAATGCATGGACCTCTTTGTCCTCAGGATTCCTGATCCTCCGAATCCTGATTTCCCGAAATGGTCTCCCTTTCGAGATTTTCCCTCGAAGACATAGATTATTGCCACGTGTCCCCTAGAGATGGACGGTCCTCATTACTTTGTGGTTTCAGGAACTAAAATACTTATGGGTTCTTTCCCTCGGAACTCCTGAAGTTTTGATTACCGACCTCCTATATGCTAAAATGACGTCAGTTAGCCCCACACCGGAGCTTTCCACATGAAAAGGGTTTTGGACTTTGCAGTTCCGAAATGTGTGTGCTTCTTGTCTTTAGGATTCGTGAAACACCGAATCCCGAAATGTCGACGACTTATGATCTCCACCACATGTCCCGACCGATGGACGGTCCTCGATCATCCATGATTTTGCGAAGTCAAATGCCGATGTCCTCTTGTCCTCCTAAACCCCGAAAATCTGACATGCGAAATGCCGACGGGCTCTTGATCATCGCCAACTATCTCACCTGATGGACGGTCCAGATCCAGCCTCGAGATTTCGTGACTTGCGATTCCCCGATGTCATAGTTTCTCTGTCAACTCAAAATCCCGGTAGACGAAGCACTGATGGGTGCTTGATCTTCGCCACGTGTCTCCTCAAGATGGACGGTCCAGATCAAAATCGAGGTTTTCACTATAAAGTGACCCAATCTCCTATCCTCGAGGCTTCCAATATCCCGAATTTCGATATCCCGATGCCTTTCGGGACCTACACCCTACCTGCGAGAGTTTAAACCCCGTGCAACTCCTGCCAGATCCTACTGTTGACGGGTAACTAGGTGAGGATCTAATGGCTCATGATCTCCTGAGCTTGAAACTCTGGAAACAGCTGTAACCTCCTTGCTTCTCTATGAGATCGGACAGCTGGCAGGATTTCACTAATCATCTACAAAGAAATTTGATTGTTCGTCTCTTCCCTTCGACGACTTAGCAGGTTTGAATCCCTTGGGGGTTCTTCCACGACTTCCAGCCTTTCAAGAACCTCCTACACACATTCCTTGCGGCAACCCTC
Source organism: Picea engelmannii (assembly GCA_009831015.1). Classification (NCBI taxonomy): domain Eukaryota; kingdom Viridiplantae; phylum Streptophyta; class Pinopsida; order Pinales; family Pinaceae; genus Picea; species Picea engelmannii. Next base: position 15,399 of record ML813429.1, on the reverse strand, counting down.
AATCACTTCAGTGTTGAACACCTATAACTCCGTGCACTTCTTGCAGTGACAAATCCTTCAATAGCTTCTTAGGTTTCAAATCTTGGATACAAGCTTGTTCTGTGCACACATTGCACAACTCCTGTGCCTAACTTCACCTTTGAGGTAATGAGAACAAAAGATGATCTATCTGAGCTTTCAAATATAAGACCTTTGAACCCTTTTGTCAATGCACTCCTTGCAGACAATTCAACTGCACTCCTTGTAGGAATCCTCGTTCAGATAGAGAAACAATTGAAACTCATTTCCTAACTGTTTCTCTCTCAGAATTCAAACATTTAACAAGAAATCATCCATACACAGCATAAAAATCAAATGTATAACAGAAAGAGTAAAATCATGAACATACCATTCAACATACACATACAAGAAACAACTACAATGCCATGAATCTGAATTAAGACTTCTTCTATTAACTTAATCTCTGTACATGGGTGTTTTTCAATTACAGTTCTCTGTTCTAGCTCTGTATGCTCTATTTTCTTCCTCTTGGTAATGTTCTTCACTACTATGCTCTCAATTGACATCCTCCTTCTATCTTACAATTACACAATGAGGGTGTCTATATCTGTTTTCCCTCCACTCCTAAAACTGTCTAATCAGAGAATTCAAAGCTACCCACTAACATATATGCCTTCTTAGTCTTTTAGACTTGAGCGGGTCGCTCAAGGTCTGATTACAATCTATAAGTACACCTCTCCTTCACTGTTACATTTACGTTTGGTGCATATATCTTGAAAATTTTTTAAACAATTTATCATGTGCCTAAAATGTATTGGCGCTTGCCCCATGCTCGCTTGACATTGGCGATGCTCCTGCATCATACTCCCTCACTTGAAAATTTTCATGGGCTCCTATCCATGAGCTCTCGCACGGTATGTCCATGCTTCTGAATCTCTACTTCATTCTCCCAGCTGGCATCTTTAATTGGATGTCCTTTCCACTTGACCAAGTATTCAAAGTATTGTTTTCTTCTGGTCTTCTTGCTAATTCTTTTGTCTAGTATGCTTTCCATCTATGGCATCTCTGCAACAGGCATCTGGGTTGTCCATTGGATCTTTGGTTGCTCATCACTTGTTCCTGCTTCCCCAATTTTGTATGTGTAGAAATCTGAGACATTGAATATCGGAGAAATTTCGATCCCATCAGGTAATTCAATCTCAAGAGCATTTGCCCCAAATTTCTTCAAGACCTTACATGGTCCGATCTTCTTCATCTTCAGTTTGTTATATGTCCTCTTCAGGAACCTTTCCTCTCCCAGATGTGGCAGAATCAAATCACCAACCTCAAACTGAAGTTGTCTCCTGTGTTGATTTTCCCTGCTCTTATACTCCTGGCTCGAGTTATGTAAATGCTCCCTCACCTAGTTGTGAAGTTCTTTCATCGCCTCTGCAATGTCTTCTGCACTAGCACTCCTAATCGCAATTTGTTTTGAATCCCTCAGCTCAGGAATTCCTCTTGGTTGCATGCCATAAACAATTTGAAATGGACTTTGTCCCATGCTTCTGTTAAATGAGTCATTACAAGCAAACTCTATCTGTGATAATATGTTGTTCCATTGGATGTGGTGTTTTGTCACCAAGCTCCTCAACAATTTTCCTAAACTCCTGTTTACCACTTCTGTCTATCCATCCGTCTGAGGATGATAAGCTGAACTGAACAACAAGTTAGTTCCCAGCTTCTTCCATAAGGTCTTCCAGAAGTGTCCTACGTATTTAATGTCTCGATATGAAACTATGCTCCTTGGTAAGCCGTGAAGTCGAATGACTTCTTTGAAAAACATAATCACAATGTGAGTTGCGTCACTAGTTTTCTAACATGGAATAAAGTGTGCCATTTTGGAAAATCTATCCACCACCACAAAGATTGATTCAAACCCTCTTTGTGTTCATGGCAACCCCAATATGAAATCAATGTTGACTACATCCCACGGCCTCTCAGGTATTGGCAATGGTTGATAAAATCCTGCATTCTGTCTCTTTCCTTTCGAATGCTGGCAAATTTTTCATCTGTCCACGAACCTCTTGACATCTGCTCGCATTCCCGGCCAAAAATATGACTCATTCAATTTTGTTAATGTCTTGTCATGACCAAAGTGGCAGACCAATCCTCCACTATGTTTCTCCTTCAGCAAATTCTCTCTCATGGAGCATTTTGGAATACAAAGTTGATTACCTTTAAACAACAATCCTTCCTAGATTATGTATTCTGCCCATTAGCTTCTATCTTTGAGAATTGAATTCTCAGTTGCTTCATATGCCTTCTTAAAATTTGGATCATCTCTGTACATGTCCCTGAGGTCATAAAAACCCAGTATTTTAACTCTGAACTCCTGCAACAACAAACATTTCCTGCTCAAAGCATCAACAATCTTGTTAGCAGTTCCAGAAATATGCTTGATTACAAAAGTAAAGTTCTCCATGTATTCAACCCATTTTTCATGTCTTTGATTCAACTTTTCCTATCGAGTCACAAAATGCACTTCATGATTGTCACCGTATAGGACAAACTCCTTCGGAATCAAATAGTGCCTCCACTTCTTCAATGCCTAAATGATAGCATAGAACTCCTTGTCATATGTGGAGTACTTCACCTTCGCTTCATTCATCTTCTAGCTGAAGTATGCTATTGGCCTATCTTCTTGAATCAAGACTGCCCCTATTGCAAATCCACTTGCATCGCATTTCACTTGAAATGTCTTTTGAAAATCAGGCAACACCAGAATTGGTTGTTCTATGATTTTGCTCTTCAACAGATTAAAACTCTTCTCAGCCTCTTCTGTCCATAGAAAAGATTTATGTCTTTTCTTCACTGTGTCCATCATCTGTGCACTAATTCCACTGAAATTCCTGATGAACTTCCAGTAAAAACTAGCCAATCCATGAAAACTTCTCACCTCAAATTTGTTCTTCGGTGATGGTCAATTCTTGATCACTTCCACCTTATCTAGATCCATCCTCAATTTATCTGCAAAAATAACAAAGCCCAAATAGATGAGTTTTGTCTTCATGAATGAGAATTTCTTCATGTTTATCAACAACTTCTCTTGCTGTAATGTCATCATCACTGTAACTAAGTGGTTTAGATGCTCTGCCTCCATTTTACTAAAGATCAGTATATCATCCAGATACACAATGAAAAATTCTCCAATGAACTCCTTCAGGACTTCATTCATCAACCTCATGAAGGTACTTGGTTCGTTTGTTAAACCAAATGGCACAACAAACCATTCATACAACCCTTCATTAGTCTTGAAGGTTTCTTTCCATTCATCACCTTCCCTCATACGAATCTGGTGATATCCACTTTTAAAATCAATCTTCAAAATTTTTTTCTCTCCACTTAAGCAATCCATCAGATCATTCATCCTTGGCAATGGAAATCTATACCTGATGGTTATCTTGTTAACTTCCCTTGAATCAGTACACATCCTCCAGCCTCTGTCTTTCTTTGGACTGAGTACTATCGGAACAACACATGGACTCAATCTTTCTCTAACCAACCCTTTATCCAACAAATCTTGAACTTGTCTTTTGACCTCTTCATTCTCTTGCATCGTTAATCTGTACACTACTTTGTTTTGGTAAATTTGCTCCAGTTATGAGATCAATATGATGACTCACACTTTTGATTAGTAGCAATGAATGAGGTAGTTCGTTCACTACTATGTCAGCGAAATCTTCCACCAGTTCTTGAACCTCTTATGGTAAATCATCTATCCTTGTGTTGGTTAAAACAATCATTGGCTTCTTGACCACAATGAATTGTTGTTCCTCCTTCTTCTTGACCTCGGTAAGGATTTCCTTCCCACTCATGAGAAGTACAGTGTTACCTACTTCAGGTTTCACTTCCTTGTCTTTGATTGGAAGCAACATGTGAGTTTTCCCATTCTTTTCTAGGGTGTATGTGTTCATCCTCCCATCATGAATCACATTTATGTCATATTGCCACGGTCTACCCAGAGATAAATGACAAACATCCATTGGAATAACATCGCAGAGTATCTTATCATTATATCCTCCTATCTTAAATTCAACTAAACATTGTTTAGTGACATTTACTTGATGTCCTTTTTGTAGCCATGAAACTCTATATGGAATTGGATGTTCACTCGTCTCCAGCTCCAACTTTTCTACCATATCTGTTGAAACGAGATCATCTATGCTAGCACTGTCCACAATGACCTTGCATACCATGTCCTTGGTTTTGCAAGAAGTCCAAAAAATTCCATTTCTTTGTACTGGATTTTCCACCTCATTCTCTGGTGTTAAGAGAACTTTTCGCATCATCAGCAATCTTTTGCCTTCAACATCCTCTGCCTCAACATTCTGCCTCTATCCTTTGTCGATGTGAGTCTCTCCACTCTCTTTCTTCTTGTATTGACATTCATAAGATTTGTGTCCATTTTTTCCACACGTGAAGCACTTCATTACTCCACGTCTTCCTCTTCCTCTAGCTCTAGTACGAGGAAAAATATTATTACCAGCATAATATCCTCTTTGTTCGGTATGCTTCACTCTCTGTTCATCATATTGTCCTCACTGTGAGGTTCCACCTCTTTCATTTCGAGTCTGAGGTTTATTCCAGTCCTCCTTGGGTTTCTGATTTTTATCTTGGACAATTGATTTGCCCCTGGCTTGACTTCTTCCTCGGCCTCTTTGACCTTTCTTTCGGTTCAGTTTCTCTTCATCTTTTAGAGCCATATGATAAGCATATTCCACTGTTCATATGGTTACAATGCTCATCTCATCCTGACTGTCATATCTTAGGCCATTCATGTACCTGACAACCTTTTCATCATCACTTTCCCGATGACCTACCCTGATGTTCAGCCTGTAGTATTATTCGGTATATTCCTTCACTGTCATCAGCTTCTGTCTCAAATTTTTCATTCTTTGAAACATAGTAATCTGGTATTCTCTGGGAATGATTTTTTATTTCATCTTCACAATCATCCTATCCCAACTCTTGATTTTTTTCTTGCCTTTGCAATGTCTATTAGCTTGTAGTTCATCCCACCACAATGTTGCATGTCCTTTCATCCTTCTGATGGCATGTTTGACCTTCTTGTCTTCCTCGACATCTTCATAGTCGAAATAAGTGTCCAGAGCTCTAATCCAGTCTAGAAGCTCTTTAGCATCCAGGTTTCCTTCATAAACTGGGATGTCCATTTTTTCCCTGGCACCCATCCTTGTGACAGCTCTAATCAAGCGTTCATTTATGGCATCTTCCACTAAAACTTCTTCTTCTTCATGTTCAACTTCATTTTGACTTTCAGAATCACTAATATCCCTAATACCGACTGTGCGTCTCTGTGTTGTCTCCATGTCCTCAAGTCTGTCACATAAATCACGCATTTCTCTTGCCATGGCTGGGTTAGGCATCTGCCTACCTCTTCTTCTTGGTATTTCCCTTTCTCTAGCGGATCGAGTGTTTGCATGTCCCGTCTTCTAGGCAACATGGTGAATTTTCCTTTTCCTTGCTACAAAAAATAAAGAACCCTTTCTGAGCTCTGATACCAAACCTGACGCAGACGTCACCTTTTTCCTTGGAAAAGCTTCTGCACTAACCTACTAGTCTTAACGGATCATTCTAACTTTACCTTCAAACCGAAGTGGCTCTTTCGATTCCTCACTAGAATATTTGTTAAAAACCCAATTCACAGGTCCTTGTCTTTCCCCTTGTCACAACTTCTGCGCATACCTGATCACTTCCCAATCGAAATTTCAGGTTTCAGGGATTCGCGATCCCTGTTGTCGAGAACCTTGGCCTTATCGATTCCCCAATCTCCGATATCCCGAAATATCAGAACGAATTCAATAGCAGTTAGTCTCTGTGGTTACCTTTTGGTCCACGTGACCATTATTCCATATGATCACAGTCCTAAGTCTTTCACGATTTCAGGATTTCAAATTATGAAATGCATGGAACTCTTTGTCCTCAGGATTCCCAATCCTTTGAATCTCGATTTCCTGAAATGGTCTCCCTTTCGAGATTTTCCCTCAAAGACCTAGATTATTGCCACACATCCCCTAGAGATGGACGATCCTCATTACTTCACGGTTTCGAGAACTAAAATACTTATGGGTTCTTTCCCTAAGAACTCCCAAAGTTCTGATTCCCGACCTCCTATATGTTGAAATGACATTAGCCGGCCCCACACCGGAGATTTCCACCTTATCAGGGTTTTTGACTTCATAGTTCCAAAATGTGTGTGCTTCTTGTCTTCAAGATTTGCGAAACACCGAATCCCAAAAAGCTGATGGCTTCCGATCTCAACCACATGTCCCGACCAATGGAAAATCCTCGATCACTCGCAATTTCGCGAAGTCAAATGTCGATGTCCTCCTGTCCTCCTAAACCCCGAAAATCTGACATGCGAAATGCTGACGGGCTCTTGATCATCGCCACCTGTCTCTCTTGATGGACGGTCTAGATCTAGCCTCAGGATTTCGCGACTTGCGATTCCCCGATGTCAAAGTTTCTCTGTCAACTCAAAACCCTGGTAGCTGAAGTACTGATGGGTGCTTGATCTCTGCCACGTGTCTCCTCAAGATGGGCAGTCCAGATCAAAATCAGGGTTTTCACTATAAAGTGACCCGATCTCTTATCCTCGAGGCTTCCATTATACCGAATTCCGATATCTCGATGGCTTTCGGGACCTACACCCTTCTTGCGAGAGTTTAAACCGCGTGAAACTCCTACCAGATCCTACGACTGATGGGTAACTAGGTGAGGATCTAACGACTCATGATCTCCTGAGCTTGAAACTATGGAACCAATCGTAACGTCCTTTTTTCTCTATCAGATCGGATGACTGGCGGGATTTCACTAATCCTCTACAAAGAAATTTGATCGTTCGCCTCTTCCCTTCGACGACTTGGCATGTTCAAATCCCTTGGGGGGTCTTCCATGAATTCCAGCCTTTAAAGAACCTCCCGCACACATTCCTTGCAGCAACCCTCAATCACTTCAGTGTTGAACACCTTTAACTCCATGCACTCCTTGCAGCGACAAATCCTTCAATAGCTTCTCATGTTTCAAACCCTAGATACAAGCTTGGTCTGTGCACACATTGCACGACTCCTGTGCCTAACTACAACTTTGAGGGAATGAGAACAAAAGATAATCTATCTGAGCTTTCTGAGATAAGACCTCTGAACCCTTTTGTCAACGCACTCCTTGCGGACAATTCAACAACACTCCTTGCAGGAATCCTTGCTGAGATAGAGAAACAATTGAAACTCATTTCCTAACTCTTTTTGTCTTAGACTTCAAACATTTAACAAGAAATCATCCATACATGGCATAACAAGAAAATGTATAATAAAAAGAGTAAAATCATGAACATACCATTCAACATACACATACAAGAAACAACTACAACACCATGAATATGAATTAAGACTTCTTCTATTAACTTAATCTCTATACATGGGTATTTTTCAATTACAATTTCTCTGTTCTAGCTCTGTATGATATCTTTTCTTCCTCTTGGTAATGTTCTTCACTACTTTGCTCTCAATTGGCATCCTCCTTCTATCTTACAATTACACAATGAGGGTGTCTATATCCGTTTTCCCTCCACTCCTAAAATTGTTTAATCAGAGAATTCAAAGCTACCTACTAACATAAATTCCTTCTTAGTCCTTCAAACTTGAGCGGGTCGCTCAAGATCTGATTACAATCTATAAGTACGCCTCTCCTTAACTGTTACATTTACGTTTGGCGCATCTATATTCAAAAAATTTTAAACAATTTATCATGTGCCTAAAATGTATTGGCGCTTTCCCTACGTTCGCTTGACATTAGCGATGCTCCTTCATCAGCAGGTATGCCCCCCTAGTTACGCGTAGCGCATGACAACAGGCGATATCTTGGGGTTGACAAGGTTCGGGGAAGCACCCCCAAATTTTCTTTTTGGGCAGTTTTTGCTATTTTTAGCGATCTTGTAAATTAATCTTGGATTAAGGGATTAGGGTTTTTGTATATATAGAATACTGAAAAACATTCAATATATAATGTATGGTGAATGGTCAAATTCGAGATAATGGATATAAGAAAGGTTTTCTTGATTGAGGGTTTCCGGTATAAAATCTTTGTGTAATCTGTGTATGAGCCAATGATTAAATTCTATTTTTTCTTAAGAATCTATATGCATTTATTTACTTCATAGGTTTAAAACTTACATGTGGTATCAAATCTTGTTTTTGGCTTCATAGGGACACCCTTTTTGTTGAGGTTTTGGCTCGGTCTTGATAGATCAAGTTTATCTTCGGTCTATGATAAACCTGGGTTTAGTGGGAGCTTTTGTAGTGGTGTTTTGAGTGCAGAAAGAGGAATGGAAATATCTTCTAGAATCAAGATAGAGAAGTTCAATGCTAAAAAATTTGAGCTATGGAAGATGAATATGAAGGACCTTCTTGTAGACAAAGAAAAATGGATTGTTGTGGATCCTGTTACATAGCCTACTAGTACACCGTCTACTAGCACACAAGCTACTGGTACACAACCTACCAGTACACCACCTACTGGTACGTCGAAGGAATATTGGGAGAAGGTGGGCAGAATAGAAAGGACTACTATTTGACTCTGCCTGGAAGATTTGGTGTTGTTGAATGTCTCAGGAGAATCTACAACCAAGGAAGTATGGGATAATTTGGGGAATTTGTATCAATCAAAGTCCCCAATAGACAAGTTGTTTCTTTGAAAGAATATGTATCATCTTAGGATGGAAGATGGAGATTATGTGACAGAACATCTAAATTCCTTTAATACTCTGGTAAGTCAACTTGGCTCTGTTAATATTATGATTGCAGAAGAAGATAAGTGTATTACTTTGTTATGTTCTTCACGAGACTCTTGGGATAATTGGGTTGTAGTAGTAGGTAGTAACACTTAATCTACATTGAAGTATGAGGATGTAGTTGCATCCTTGTTATCTGAAGAGATGAGGTGAAAAAGCATGGATGGTCACAACACAGATGATTTATTTGTAAGAGGGCATACGCAAGATAGGAACCATGGTAAGCCTTCCAAGTGAGGATTTAAATCTACAGGTAGATCTATGTCTCCAAGAAAATATTTGAGAAAATGTTGGAAGTGGGGTAAAACATAGCATTATAAGAAAGATTGCAAGTCTAAGAAGGTTGAAAAACAAAAGGGATCTTATAGTACCCCTTCCATAGAGGCGAAAACCTCCACTAAAGAAGGAGGTGATGTTTAGCTAGCATCTACAAGTACACATGCAGACCATGATGTATGGTTGATCGACTCAGGTGCGTCATACCATATGACTCCTCACAGGGAGTAGTTCTCTGAATATGAAAAATATGATGGTGGTGATGTATTCCTAGGAGATGACTCGATAGAAAAAATCTTTGGAAGTGGAAGGGTTAAGTTGCTGCTAAAAGATGGAAGGATTAGAAAACTCCATGCAGTTATGCACATTCCAAAACTTTCCAGGAGCCTAATATCTGTAAGCAAGTTGGATAATCCAGGAGTGGATACTATATTTGGAAGGAACACTTGCAAGATGGTACGATGGGCAATGGTGTTGATGAGGGGAGTTCGGCATGCAACTTTGTATAAGTTGTTGGGAAGCACTTATACTAATGGATGTAACATTTTTGTTGTCCTTGAGCAGACAAATAAATAAGACAAGACCAATATCATCCCTGAAAAGAAGACCATGTCGTGGCATCAAAGACTGGGGCATATTGGAGAAAAGGGCCTTCGAACACTACACGATAAAGGCATGGTTGGAGGTATGTCTAATTGCACTTTGGATTTTGATTTATGTGAACATTTCATATATGCTAAACAGAATCATGTAAGATTCCCATCTGGTGCTACAAGATCAAAGGGAATCTTAGAGTTGATACACAGTAATGTGTTTGGACATGTTCCTGTCCCATCCCTAGATAAATCTGTGTATTACGTTTCATTCATAGATGATTTTTCAAGGAACACATGGATTTATTTTCTTAGAAAGAAATTTGAGGTATTTGATAAATTTAAAGTGTTTAAGGCTCTGTAGAAAATCAGTCAGAGAATAAAATAAAGGTATTGAGAATAGATAATGGTGGAGAATTCTACGGAAATGAATTTGAAGAATTCTGTAAGAAATGTGGTATAGCAAGGCAGAAGACTACTCCATAAACTCCTCAGTAGAATGGAGTTGCAGAAAGGTTGAACATGACACTGATGGAAAAATCAAGGAGCATGCTCAACGGTGTCGGATTAGGACAAGAATTATGATGATGTGCTTATTATATGACTTACTAAATATTTTGATGTGTTGGTTGAGACGTTATTTGATTTTGATGATGAGATGCTTGTATTTCCTTTAATCATGGTGTCATTGATTATGGATTGTTGAATTATGTGTTGACGCAAATTCCTAATGCTTTAAAAAAAAACACTTTTGTGTTTCGCTTTTTCTTAGGCGTAACAGAGGGACATTAAAAGCTCATCTCCTCATCTCCCTAACACTAACACTAATATTTCCCTAACCTTAATATTAATATTCCACCTTTTTTTTATATCATTAGATTCCAATAAAACTTTTTATTTAATATATAATCTATGTGTAATCCTATATTTTAATTTACTATAATTATGATGCGTTGAGCATGACTAAATTGTATGGGTGATAAAATGTTACTCAACAATCAAATTATATTCTCATCCATATCCATGTGATCTTTAAAATAAAATAATCTGATCTTTAAATTTTTAAGATAAGATATTGTGACATTTAAAATCTTCATAACAAAAAATTCAGGATGTAATGTGTGTCTCATCTTTTTTTTTATAATGATGAATGACAGTCGAATTTATAATCCGACGATATTTTAATCAAATGACTCTGATGAATAGTATAGGTAACTCAAATCTAGGACGAAATTGACTTCTTATCCTTGTAGATTTGATCTTTAATGAGGTATTGTGGTTTTTAAGATCTTAAGGACAAAAATTGCAGGTTGAATGGCCTGACTAACCTTCTATTTTCTCAATGGATTTGTGAAATCTATGCAGCATGAAAAGCTATCGACTTCCTTCTTTACTCGAAAGTCAACGTTCACTTCTCGGGACAAAGAGACTATGGGTCTTTAATTTTCCCAAATAGAAGATATAATATTTCAAAAAATAATAATTCTTGTTGAAGAAGAAATAATAATAGTCTTTAATTCATGCACTACATTTTCAAGAAATATTTAGAAATATTGAAGACGATCTGCAGGATCTAGTTCTTGTTCTTGGGTTTGACTCTGACAAAAATTGTTTGATGAAATTGAATCTCGATTTGGTTCAGTGTTGACATCCCCTCCCAATCCCTAATCCTATAAAAAAAATACTAATCTTACATAACCCTAAAAGATAATATCCATTGTGAACTATATCAAATAATCCTAAGATGTTTAATTGATAATGATTCCTATCAGCGTCACCATCTACCGTTGATGTAGATGTGTTATTGATATAGAAGAGTCGACTAAATGCTATTTTAGAAGAGTGAGCTCAATGTGATAAACTTATGATATATTGTATACGAATGTTTTAGGTGATTGAATATCCTTTCATATATGAACTTATTCCTAAACATTTAACTCCAATCCGTGAATGTGACACAAATTTGAAACGATACTAGAATACATTCATAAAATTACTCACTATTTAGTTTATTTTGGTTCCTTGATTTGCTAGAGTTTTAGATTTTTATAGTATTAATTTTTCAAATGCATTACACCTCGATTAGTTTTTGGACTATAATACTCAAGAGTTTAAATAGTTTATATTTACACCATCAATGTATATTATTTAAGAAAACAATGTTTAATTTAATGATAGGTTAAAATAGAAAATAAAGTACTTTGGATAAAATAGATTTTATGATATTAATTAACTAAGCTAGAATAAGTCAAAGAATCTTTGGCATGGTAATTGACACTTCCATTTACATGTTTGGAGTTAGGTCAATATTGTTGACAATCCATATTAGTCTAGTAGAGGAAAACATAAGATGGAAGATGGAAGTAGGTTAGGAAGGAATGATGATTGGATGTTAGTTGAGAATACTTCTTGGGGTTTAGACATGCCTCTTTTTTTTCTCACTTTGTTCCCAAACACTTGTTTATTTTTTTCTCACTTTGTTCCCAAACACTTATTTTGATTCCATTTTTATATTTTAAGTCTCGTGATAAAATATTGAATAATTATTGTAATTTTATTAGACAAGATTATTGAATAATGCATTTACTTGATTGTTGTCTTTCTTGCTTGTTGTGATATTATTGGAACTATCCACTAAATACATTGATTGTTTATCATTAGTATATGTGTAGGTTGTGTGTCTGCTAGCTATCCATACATTTCATGCACATATACAATAAAACAATTAGGTAATACAATTAGTTAATGTCTTACTTATTAAACTAGATTACTAGCTACTTTCTTTAATGATTATATACCTTATATTGGATTCATAAATATCAAGTAGCATTATGTACCTCCATTATCATTGATTGTTGGTTAGTATGATGAATTAGTTGGGAATGGTGAGTTGTCCTACATTATGATTATAATTGTCAAGTTGTATTGCGTTGCATTATATTTGTTATTATTTTATATAAATCATTTTGATATTTTAAGGTTTTTCTTTACTTTTTCCAAAAGAAAAATTAAGATAAGGGATATGGATGTATGACGCCCCCTTCATTATGACTACAAGTGAAGCATAAACTACATTTTTTTTTTTCTTTTTGACAGGATAACAACAACGATTACAGCTACACAACACACCTCACGATGAGTACTACGCCTTCCGAACAGGATACAAACATCTATGACTCCATGCACTGGCACAAGAGAAATCGGGTGAACGTGCATAGATCAACAAGGAGAACGAGTGCCCTCTCGATGCAACAGGACCACACCTACAATCTAAGGGACAACATCCCCTCCCGACACAATGACCTTGATGACCAATGACAAGAACCTCAAGGCGTGAGAACCCAATGCATGAAGGAGTTCAACCCATGCGCCGAAAGAAAACTTACAATATTAAAAAACACTCACACAGAAGGAATAGACTCTAGCAAAGTGATCATTCATCGCTATCCAATGGGGCACACCATGATCCCCTCATTAAGAATATGTCGTCCCCAAGTGATAAACGTGTACATAACCTTGGCACAATAAAACCTAACGGGACCAAGGACTCCAGAAAACCAGCGCACCGCTCCACAAGACACAAGATGACATCATTTGAAGGAAGCGGAAGCTAGAAAACAACTTCACCAACAACCCGCCAATTCATCAAGTCTAAACTAGTCAATAATTACAATTTGTTTTAACATTGATTGCAATCTAAATTTAGCAAGTCTAAATTATAAATTTGTCTTTAGTTTACAATCTAATTTAACATTAAATACAAATCAATTCTGCGAGTCAAAATTTACAATTTAGTCATTAACTTACAATCTGATCAACATTAAATACAAATAAAATTCGACGAGTCTACATTTGCAATTTAGTCATTAACTTACAATCTCATTAACTTTAAATATAAATCAAAATAAAGGTTGTCTATTCAATTAAAGACTATTCTGCTCAAGGTGGTTAATTAAAGGTTGTCTAAGCATGCTATCTTATGATCATAACTAAAATGGGTGCTGACAGCAGATTTCGCTGATCTATCATTTGTCTTTAAAGGAATTCAAGTTTAAAAAGAAATTAGTTGTAAAAGGGTATAAATAGTTGTCCAAAATGTTTTGTAAGATAGGTGAGGAAGATGGGAATTAAAACGTGGTATCTCCAGGTTATGTAAGATACAATGTTGTCATTTAAATATTTTGAAGGCATAATTAAACTTTGATACAATGAAAATAGTGTAAGCATGTAAAGGGTAAGTTATAAAGCCAAGGGTGAAATCCAATAAGTATCGCAAGGAAAAAAACTATATCGTTGTCTCATCATAGTTAGCCAATTAATCCATGGCATGCACTCCACTGTCATAATGATTTATAAAAGTGAAGGTAATCACACAGACAAAAATGCCAGCCCAATAGAAAATCGCAGGACATGTAAACATGCCATAAGGACATATAAGAACGCATGAAATCACCATATTAGATAATATATAAGTTTAAGGAATGAATCACACCAACCAAAGATAAAAACATAGATAAAAGGAATAATACAGTAGATAAAAATGCCCTCCCCAGGAAAAATGCCATCCGCAGGAATCAAATGATGTAAAGAAAATCACAGTCACTAAATTATAGCCATCAATAAATGTTAAATTCACAGAAAAGATATTGCCATCATAATTTTGCTCACAAATTCTGATCAATTAGAATATCGTTGGAAATTTGAAATGAAGAATTGGGCTAGGTAAAAAAAGAAGTTTGCAGTGATAACCCTTTTAAAATAGATTTAAACTCCCTAGGATTGATGGAAACCACCAATATCTCCTTCAGGCAGAGAGCATAGAGTACATTTCAGAACGCAGGGTAAAACAAAATTCCATTGTAACACCCACAATATCGAATAGTTGGAAAAGGTTCATAAATCGTTGGGTTTTACATCACTTTTCTTTGAGTAAAATCACCTTCATAGTAGCGTATAATGAAGAGGATAAAATTCTGCAAGATGTATGAATATGTCGGGCAAAAATCGCCCTACAAACACATTAACAAGCATAGGAAAATTGATGGGTAGATGGGTCAGAATGTAAGACGAATTCACCTTAATACGTGATGAAAATGCAAAGAAAATATTGCAGTCGATGTATTAATTTGCAGAGCGAAATTCACCAAGGGTGAGGAATAACATTTCAGAGTAAAGAGATAAATTAATTTTGTCTACCAAGACGTAGGTAAAACACAGTCTTCACCTGCAATGAAGGCAGTCTCAACAAGTGTCAATCTCAATGTAATAAGAAATGAAATCTAAACAACGAAATGGCCAAATATGCCAAGTAAACAAACAATGATTACTGTCTTAAAAATGGCAAATCGCCAGAGCATTATATCTAGCAATGAAAACGCCTTCATTATATAAAAATGCAAAGTAATGTATCCGACAAAGAGTACACAATAAATAAATAAAAACAAAGAGTTAAAATTCATGGTTGAAGTGTTGTAATGCCGAGAATAATTTCCATCAGTAAAATAAAATGGAGGGTTGAGTTGAGTACAATGAAAACCATTTAATGGGTTGGTGATCGTGTTGTCATGAGAAGACCGAAATCTATGAAAAAATAAAATGCAGATAAATATACTCAACTGATAACATAGGTGAAGAGAAATTAATAACTGGCAGCGCTATCAAAATGAAATCAAATTGCAAACAAAA
>ML813428.1:128445-162604 GCA_009831015.1 Picea engelmannii | reverse complement strand
GTCTCTGATATGTCCTTCAGGTATTCTGATGATGGAGCGTCTGAAATCGACTTCATTGTAATGTCCTATAATGTGATTTTCTTCTTCTTATAAGAAAATGTCAAAAACTTTCTCCTTGTGTTCAAAACAAAGGTACCCAATATATCTACCCAAGTTGACCCTAGATTTATATCAACATTGTCTTGATACATTGATACCACATTGAATTGACCTATGAATTTGTAATCACCAATTGATAGTTGTAGGTTATTAATTTCATATTTTTCGTTGGAAAGACGTGTCATTTTCAATTATATTTGGTTATGAAACCATTAATTGGTTTGCCAGGTCAACATTAATGTGATTTTTTCTAGCGGTCGGGCAAATAACGATGTAGATATTCTTTCCTTGAATAGTCCCATTAACTTTTAATAAGGGATCCATATATTTTTTATAAGTATGAGGGAATCTTTCTCCTTCCATTTTTGAATTGTTCCTTTTATAACTTAAATTAAACTTTGGATTATTTTTTTCAATCACCCTTTTAATAACTCTTGATCCCACTCAGTGATAATAAGCTCTGACTTAAAAATATAATAATATATTTTCTTTAACTTTTATTTCAACTGGCTCTTTTTCCTTGTATAAAAAAGTGCTTCACTACCTTTTTTTTTTTTGTATAACATAGAACTTTTAAAAGTACCCCTTTCTCTTATTAGTCCCTGCCAAAGCAGGACTATAGCAATGAATTTGCTATTGATTTGACATTAATTTTTATTTTATTTTAAATTCATATATGAAATGTAATGTTTAACTTAACAAAACAAATATATATTTTTGATATATTTTTCTCATCTCCCATTGGTTAATATATTTCAAGTCTTATTGCAACCTTCACGTATTTCAATGTTTTAAATTAATTACATAATTAATGTATTTGTTATATATGCCCAATTTTAATTAATATAAAGAATGAAATGACTTTACCCTGCATTTACAGGTAATCTTATAAAGACTGTTGCAACAAAGATTTTCCTTTATCTGCCAAATCGCGGCTAGGCTTGAAAGAGATTTGGTAACAATGTATTAATGGCAGGGAGGGAAGGTTGAGGAAGGACACACTTTTATAAATAATTTTAAATTATTTTTATTAAAGCAACATTGTGTGAATTAATTGGTATTCAATGCATTTTAAGACGACGGTTTAAAAATATGTTGTTCCAAATAACTTCACAACCAAACCTGCGATAAGGCATCAAAGTTTATAACGAATCAAAATTTAAATAAATAAAATTATTTGTATTTTTTAAATTAAAAAAATACAAACTATACTTCACACTTTACCTCGCATCAAAATAGTTAGAAGTCAAATATCAACTAATCTAAAGTCAACGTTATTCTCATTGCTATAGGTGCCGTGGCTGGACTAATAAAATATAAAGATTTTTTTATTAACACTTTTGGAAAATTTAGTTCTCATGGTTAATACTTATTTCAATCCCACTCCTCATTAATACTTATTACTCCTATTTAATACTTATTATAAATATAACTAATAATATAAAAGTTTTACCATTTCTTATTTAATTCAAAAACCTTATTATAGTTTTAAATCATTATTATTATCAATTTTCAAACCTGCCTTTGGCAGGGACTATGTTGCCTTGCAACTCTTGTTTCTATAATACTCCTCAATCTTTTTAAAAATGTACTTTTAGAATATAATAAATATTCTTTGATATTAAAAAATTCTTTTTAGAATTTTAATCTTTTACCTTTGTACCTGTTTCTCTTATTTCTCTAATACTCCTCAATCTTCTTTAAAAGGTAGTTTTAGAATATAATAAATATTCTTTTATATTAAAAATTCTTTTTAGAACTTTACTTTTAAAATATAATAAATATTCTTTTATATTAAAAATTCTTTTTAGAGCTTTTACCTTTGTACCCCTTTCTCTTATTTCTCTAATACTCCTCGATTTTGGTACTTTTAGAATATAATAAATATTCTTTTATATTAAAAATTCTTTTTAGAACTTTAACTTTTTACCTTTTTGATTCTCTTTGATATAGCGTTTTCAACCCTTTTATTTTTATTTTAACTTTAAGAACTTCAAATACTCTTATCCTTTAAAATTGAACTTTTCCACCTCTTATATAATTTTAAATATCTCTTTCTCTTATAATACCTTTCACCTTTCACTTAATAAAGTTAATACCTTTCACTTAATATAGTTTTCGAAACTTTATGACCCGCTAGACTTTGAAATATGAGATTAAATATGAGTAATGTGTGTTTAGACACCTTCCTTTTTGTCTTCATTTAGTATATTTGTTTTGATAGGTCGCTTCACCTTTGAATTGGGTTGACCCCCTTTTTTTTGGTTTGAATCCACGATTTCACCCTCGATTTTATTATTTTGACTTTTCTTAATTATCTCCTGACTTTGTAACCTCTTCACCTAAGACTTTAATATATAGATATACTAATCGCGCGACCATAGGTGAATTAAAATGGAAGAATGTATGGGCGGACGTGATTTTGAAAAGGTGTGATGTATGAGCGTAGATGCAACCCAACGATTGGTGATAAAACGGTATGGTGTAGGACATACGAACTGCAATTATTTTTAAAATTGATTGTACGAACAATTACTTTTCCACTTAAAAAAATCATACGACCCTCCAATTATATCACATAATAGGTTGTACTGATTGAAAACAATGTACGGAGGCAGAGCAGATGTACGGATGGTTTAACAACTGTAGGGAATGGCGGTTGTACAGAAACAATGTGTGGCCGATATGACCCAACACCAATTTTGATAATTGTACAACTGGTTAGTGATTGGGTGCCAGCGATGGCTGGTAGACTATTGAATTATGGCTGCAATGGTACGAATGCAAGGTAGAGAAGTATGATCAAATTTCAATTGATAGTTGGTACAACGATGGTATGAATTGCAATACGAATTGTAGTATGATAATGACTGCAGAAACTGTACGGACGAACACCGATGTATCTGAAATAGTATGATAGAACTGGTTGTACAGTGGTTGTGGCTTAGATATTGTACGACCTTTCAATTAATTTACAGTGTTGCACGACTTTTCAATTAATTTTCTGTGTGATTACAAAAGTTACGAAGAGTAATAATTTGCAGGCAGTAGTGTACAGCAGGTGTGGCGGTTGTACAATGGGTGGGGTACGATAGGTTGCAAGCTACAGTATGACGGACACCAGAATTACGAATTGCAGTAATGCTGTAATTTATTTATTTATTTTTTAAGCGTTTTAGATGGCCAAAATCCTATTGTGGTCAATTGACGTGGAGAGCAGAGAATCTTTGAAAACAATGGAGGTGGCCAAAGGTCAATTGCTGGTCAAATACTAGATCAGAGAAACTCTGCAAATTTTTGTGTGTGGCTAAAAGCCGGTTCAGACAAGGTTTGCAAAGAGAGTGGCCACATGCCATGATCAGAAAAACGAAGCTCTGATACCTCCCTTTGATACCAAATGAGACGAACAAAGTTCACTCACACAAGAATTATCCAAAATACTTGGAATATAACATAATAATCCATGTAAGAACAATGTATAAGATATGAATAGATGAGATGATATACAATTGAGAATGAGGGCTTGTTTATATACCCATGCAGGGGTGCCCTTAACCAATAGTCATGTCCTTTGAGACATGTCCTTTCATTATTAATAGTTATTATTTTTAATTAATTATTATGTTATGAATATCTATTTATATGTATATTTATGTTCATAATAGATAACAATATCAACTCTTAGAGGAAAATAAACAATGATAGTACTATGTCAAGGAGATGGAAAATATGAGAGAGGTGTTAGTAACTTAAGGAATCAAACATCCAAGTCCTAGAGAGAAATAATTGCTAGAAAGTAAGACAACTTAGGCCCTAGCGATTTCTCTTTTCCTTAGACAAATTTGAAATAAAATATGCAATATGCAATGAAGTAGGGTTACTAGAGTGCTACAATGGTAGGGCTCCAAATATCTACTTCTTTGATAAGGTGCTTTATTGAGAAATTTAAACAAGTTGAAGACTATAGAGAAAAAGATAATAACATATGTCTTTCTCCTAGTGTTTCTAGCAAACAATTTCATAATCTTCGACATGAAAAAGTAAAATTCAATACAAACATTCATTCACAATAAAGAAATGTAAATTTTGTACTTACTTCACCAAGAATAATCAAGCTTAAACCCTAGTTGAATATCCTCCACCATGGAAATAGCCAAGAAACACCAAAATAGTCTCCTCCAAGAAGTGCGCCTAAAATTTCAGCCAATAATCCTTGAAAAGGGCGCAAATTTCATACCTCACACTTGTGTGATGAATGAATGATGACAAAATGAGAGTTTTTCTCTATTATTTATACAATATGAATGACCTTTATTTAAAATTAGGTCAAAAGGTCGACATAGCCAAATTACATCACAAATCCAGATTTTACATAAATGTCATTAATTAAACCGTAAAATCAAATCCAAGGGTGACGTTACCCCCCTAGGGTGGAACGCTAGGCCTCAAATGCAAAATGTTGGGCCTCCAAAGGCCCCAAATGCTGCCACACATGCCAACTAGCACACAACCATCCTCATAAATGAAAACCTTGACTGGATGACGTCTAGGGACAAATGATGATGTCATGGGCCTCCAAGGGTCGACGTCCAAGAGGAAGGGCAAGACCCCCCTGGGTCTAGGTCTAGCAGAGTGTCCTTGGTGCAAGCCCGTGATTTCTATTTTCCCCTTGGTGGGGTTACAACATCAATCAGTTGTGCTTTCAGCCCCATAGAGGTCTGACCTAATCATTCCCCCATATGTACCTGCCCACTTAGCAAAGTCCTGTAGCAACAACAAGTAGGCCCTCCAGGGTTTCATAATTCATAGGTATCATAGCAATGTCAATCACATCTAATAATAAAATTACCCAAACATGTGCATCAAACCCCCCTTTACCCAGACAAATGCTCAAAGATGTTATGCAATTTAACAAGTCAGGTTTGGAGAGGGTCTTATGATGTCCTATTGGGATAATCCTCCTTAAGTTTGGGGTG
Source organism: Picea engelmannii (assembly GCA_009831015.1). Taxonomy (NCBI): domain Eukaryota; kingdom Viridiplantae; phylum Streptophyta; class Pinopsida; order Pinales; family Pinaceae; genus Picea; species Picea engelmannii. The sequence continues at coordinate 157,529 of ML813428.1, read as the reverse complement.
TTTCCCAGGTGAGAGCCAATCTAGGTCATGTAAGCATGTGAAACGACGTAGGGGAAGTGTTTGGGCAGAGGGTGCAGTGATAACAAGGAAATGTAGGTCTTGCTTGTGGGTGCCTCTGTAGAGGGCAAGATGCACCTTATCATGGATGCCATTGTTTCCTAGCCCATTCAATGTATTTTATTCTTATTGATTTTGGTCTTTTCTTTTTAAGGGAAAATCTTGGGGACACTGTCCTGGCGTGGTGACCAGAGGTGACAGTGTTACCCACAAGCATTTCATGGAAATTAGAAGATTGGCTCGTGATGAGACCCCTTTTTTCTTGGCTATGCCACCAAGAGCCACTACCCTGGTTTGGTGACCAGATAGATGGTAGTGTCATAATGCTACATGCCCATGGACCTAATTGGTCAGCTCATGATGATACCTCCCATCCACCAACTAGTACCTTGAGTTTTGTTTTATCTTACGGGTCCCCTTTTCTTACTGAGAAGCCTTTTATTTCTTTCTCGGGAATCCTTGGGCGAAGCATCTCAAAGGTTTCATTTTGGCTTTTAACTCTTGCCTACTACTTTTACCCTCTAGGCCTTTAACCCATTCTTCCCACAAGGCAAGGTACAACCCTTTCTAGTGTGGAAAACCTAATGCCCGAACCAAGGTAGGGGAATATGAGAGGAATACTGATGAAAAGTGGTAAGTATTGAAGGAATGGACGATGACCTTTCATAGACCCACCTAGTGGCAACTCATTCTAAAGGGGAACTAACTTACTAGGGTATTATGTCACTCTCCCAGGTATGAACAAGTTAAAGAGCATAATTTCCAAGCAAACATTATGAAATGAAGGAGAGTTCAGTGCAACATATTTAAATGCTTCGAAAATCAGAGTGACACATAGCATGATACCTAGACTCATTACCTCATGGAGCAAGACCTACTGCTACTTTAGGACCAGGCTGGTGGGATGGACATTGCTGCTATTGATAGGTGGGTTGCACTGAAGAAAATATGGTCCCTCTAGGGCCATGCTCAAGTCATATAGCTCTCGGCACTCTATGTCTTGGACTTGTGGGCATTGAGACATGATCTCCTTAGTTATCCTTAGGATAAGGGATAACATTTGGCTCCAACGTGCTGACTTATTCTCACCGTTGAGCGCATGAGAACCTCAACATCTTTAGCATGATCTATATCTGTTAGATCTCAACAAATGTATCAGTAACCATTAAAGTGGTGATATCACCCCTCGCTCATATATGATATAGTGAAATAAAAATAAACATGCATATATACAAAATGAAAGAATAGATAATGAAACTACACTACACTATCATGATATACATATGGTATATACAATGGATGCAAATGCCTAACTTACCTATACATACCTATGAAGTCAAGTCTCTACCCCATGGTGGGGTTTAAGGAGGTGTCCACTAACCGGTAATGGGCGTTTTCTTCCTTCCAACGTGGATAAATAGTAGGCATGATTGACCAAATTCATTCTGAGTCTGAAAGGTCCAAGCCAAAACTGCACATTCCCTTTAACATTAGTAGCCTCTCCTTTCTTCGTGTTCCACATCCATACCGTATCTCCCTCTTGATACTCCTTTGCTTTAAACTTGATTGTTTCTTGGATAAATCTAGTATATTGTTTTGAGGGAGGAGGGTGGGATTCAACTATAAGGAATTCTTGTTGGCTTGGTTTGATCAATATGTCATCATCACATTTCCTTAGTAATTTAATGGTTCCAATTTCCTTATCCTTATATTTATCTAACATTTGTTGGTATTCTTCCTTTTTTGGCCAATGTATCTCATTAAACTCTTCCTCTGAAGTGAAAGGTATATCCCATGGATAAAATATAGGAAGGTTTTCTTTGGTTAGCTCATGTGTTACATTGGTGTCAACATCATTATTAATTTATTTCACATGGGCTTTGGCCATTGGCATATTTGGAAGGCGTTCAATTGTTCCATTTTTCATAGGCACATTGATGTAGGTTAGGGCCATTTCTAATGTCCCCTCCAACATTGCATCAAACTTCCTAGACAAAAGCATTCCCCACACATCATGTACATCCACCACCACAATATCCATGTGGATAACTCTCTCGTGATATCTGATAAGGTGTACTTCAACATTCTCAACTACCCCATGAGTGGGTATGGCCCTGGATACAAAACCACATACATTCATGTAAGGTCATGTGGCCTTGAGGCCTAGCTTTTCCATGACTCTCAAAGATATCATGTTAGCACATGGTCTTGAATCAAGCATACAATTGTTAAGGCATTTGTCATTTACTAATAATGTCATGAAGAAAGGCGGGTGTCCATCATATTGAACCCTAAAATGGTCTACTTTTAACATGATAGGAGGGTCCATCGGCTCATATGATGCTTTGAAAAAGTTTTCGAACCTTTCTTTTATAGATGGAACCTTGATAACTTCCTATAGTGGAATGGTCATGTGCATTTTAGCCAATGCACCTTCAAGGTCAAAATTCAAATCAACCTTGTGAGCTTTGGGAGGATTTCTAGGAAGTTGGTTCATTTGTTTTTGTCTAGTATACACTTGGAATTATTGTTTTTTTTTAACTTTTCTCTCAACTCTTGATCAAGGTTATTTATCACCTCCATTCTATCCCTCCCGGCTGCTTCTTTTATGCCTTCCTGATGTTCTTCCAGTGTGACATTAAGGCAACACTGTGGGTTCTCAATGGTATGATTGATAATATTGAATTCGTGATGTTCACCATTGTTCAGGGGGCATTCATACTCCCAATGTGAGTCTCTACATTTCAAGCACCAAGGGTTTTCATCTACCATGTTTGTGGGGGTTAAAGTATTAGGGACTTCTTGATCAATTTTTGGTCTGAAAACTTGAGTCCCTTTATGGAATTGCCCTTTCTAAGGGGGCCTATGACGTTTTTGTTGAGCTCTTTCGAAATTGACAATCCTATTCATCATTAATTCTTGGGTTTTTACCATGCCATCTACAATCAACTATAGCTTTTCCAAGCTAGAACCCTTATCTGAGGTAGACTCAACATTATGGACTACTTTAGGTTTAACATCTATTTTATCTCTTGGGGAAGAGAAAGGTTCAACTATGGATGATCATAGATTTTCTTCAATTTTTGTAGCCACCTCTTGGGTTTCTTGGATTGTTTTAGGGGCTTTGTCTCTAAGGAGAAAACCTATCTGTCCTATAAAGGCCTTAGTGTAGATAAAGAGAAGAAAATTGTCTAAAGGGTGATAGCTCACCGAGATCTTTTGTACTAATCTTTCAAATTTATCATGAAATTCCCTAATAGTTTCATTCTCTTGTTTTGTGATTTTATTCAACCTTATTAGCAACATGTTGGGGTCTTTCTTGACACTCCATAATTTGAAGAACACTTCCTCCAACTTTTCCATGGTTGTAATACTAGCATCATGGAGACCATTGTACCATCATCTAGCGCCATCATAGAGGGTAACAAAGAACACTTTCATAGCTAAATCTTTAGCATCATCACTGATAGGATGAAGCTGAAAGAAGGCCCAAAAGTTTCTCATATGATCCTCAACACTGACTACATCATTACCAGTGAATTTAGGTAACAATTTCTCATACCTAGGGGGCATTTGCCTAAGGTATCCCAGTATGTTTTTCATGTCTAACGGTTTGAAAATATTGGATGACCATTGTCTCTGGTTATTAGCTTGATTTGGATTAAGGGTCTAGGTATGAGCATTAGACATTGTGTTCAAAGGAATATTGCCTCCAAATAATGATTTTACTATAGGATTGTTTCAAGGAGGTTTTCTTCTAAAAGTCTTGGGAGGGTTGGTATACCTCCTTGAGGTTTGTGGAGTCGCCAGATAATCTTCTTAAAATTATCAAAAGGATGAGGGATCACCCTCAGTGGATTCTCCAGGTACGCTCTGTAAAATAAAGTCTTTGAAGAAAAGGCTTACAGAAAAAGTGTCGTCTTGAGGAATATTGACTTAGTGTTCCTCGACAACAGTGCCAAAATGTTATCGCACAATTTGTACTTGCCCAAATCCCAAGGAAAGTGGATATGAAATTGGCATAACTAGGAGTGACCTATCACTGTCACCTTAACAGGAAACCCCTTTCTCTTTAGGAGTATGTCACAGTACCCCAGGTGAGATGTCCCCAGTAACATGAGGGTTTGAGAAGGCTAAGGCAAATGATACAAGAAAGTCCCTCCCCTCTCAGAGGTCACTCAAGTTAAAAGGTTCTTAGAGTCTTATTTAAGATGACGCAAAAGAGTAATATTGTGTACCTACCTAGAACAAGACAACAAAGAGAAAAATGGCACTTTCCAAGTACCAAAATGATATTAATGCTTCATAAGACAATGAACTTTGAGAAAATAGACCAGTTGATATAAAATTGCAGCGATATAATAGTTTATAACAACAATGATAAATTAGCCACATTAATTATGCTTCAAAATGCTTGATAAAAGACTTGAAATAATAGCTTCAACTAGGTAAATTGATAATATATACTCATACACAGTTTTAGAAATGTCTAGCTAGCATAACATGTCACTTTTAAGGTTAATTTGCTGTTGTTAGATGGTTGTAGCAATATTTTGCAACAACAACAAGTTAGTCAATGATTTTGGATAATTTAGGGTTAGTAGAAGTTAGTAACTGCTCCAAGGAAGATGGTTTGAAAGTTATTTGATCAGTCAATCACTTGTAGTGAGTAGACTAGTGCCCTTTAGGGTAATGGAGTCAATGATAACAACAACAACTCTTGGAGGAAAATAGCAATGATAGTACTATGTCAAGGAGATAAAAAATATAAGAGAGGTGTTAGTAACCTAAGGCCTAGAGAGAAATAATTGCTAGAAAGTAAGACAACTTAGGCCCTATCGATTTCTCTTTTCCTTAGACAAATTTGAAATAAAATATGCAATAGGCAATGAAGTAGGGTTAATAGTGTGCTACAATGGTAGGGTTCTAGTATCTACTTCCTTGATAAGGTGCTTTAATGAGAAATTTAAACAAGTGGAAGATTATAGAGAAAAAGATAATAACATATGTCTTTCTCCTAGGGTTTCAAGCAAGCAATTCCATAATCTTTGACATGAAAAAGTAAAATTCACCATAAGCATTCATTCACAATAAAGAAATGCAGATTTTATACTTACTTCACCAAGAATAATCAAGCTTAAACCCTAGTTGAAGATTCTCCACCATGAAAATAACCAAGAAACACCAAAAATATCCTCCTCCAAGAAGTGCGCCTAAAATTTTAGACAATAACCCTTGAAAAGGGCGGAAATTTCAGACCTCACTCTTGTGTGATGAATGAATGATGAAAAAATGAGAGTTTTTCTCTCTTATTTATACAATATGAATGACATTTAATTAAAATTAGGTGATCAAAAGGCTGACATCGCCAAATTACATCAAAAATCCAGTTTTTACATAAATGACATTAATTAAACTGTAAAATCAAATCCAAGGGTGACGTCATGCCCTTATAGGGTGACGTTACCCCCGTAGGGTGGAACGTTAGGCCTCAGATGCAAAATGTTGGGCTTCCAAAGGCCCCAAATGCTGCCACACATGCCAGATAGCACACAACCGTCCTAAAAAATGAAAACCCTGACTGGATGACGTCTAGGGTCAAAATGATGATGTCATGGGCCTCCAAGGGTCAATGTCCAAGATGAAGGGCAAGAAATCCCTGAGTCTAGTTCTATTGGAGTGTCCCTGGTGCAACGTCCTTCTTTCTTCCTTATGCAAGCCCATGGTTTCTCTTTTCCCCTGGTGTGGTTACAACATCAATCAGTTGGGATTTTAGCCCCATGGAGGTCTGACCTAATCATTCCCCCATATGTACATGTCCACCTGGAAAAGTCCTGTAGCAAAAACAAGTACACCCTCCAGAGTTTCATAAGTCACATGTATCATAGAAATGCCAATCACTTCTAATAATCAAATTACCCAAACATGTGCATCAAACCCCCCTTTACCTAAACAAATGCTCAAAGATGTTATGCAGTTTAACAAGTCAGGTTTGGAGAGGGTCTCATGATGTCCTATTGGGATAATCCTCCTTAAATTTTGGGTGTCTCCCAGGTGATATCCAATCTAGGTCATGTACGTGTGTGAAATGGCATAGGGGAAGTGTTTGGGCAGAGGGTGCAGTGATAACAGGGAAATGTAGGTCTTGCCTCTGGGTGCCTATGTAGAGGGCGAGCTTCACCTTATCATGGATGCGATTGTTTCCTAGCCCATTCAATTCATTTTATTATTATTGCTTTTGGTATTTTCTTTTCAAGGGAAAAGCTGGGGGACAATGTCCTGGTGTGGTGACCAGAGGTGACAATATTACCAACAAGAATTTCACGGAAATGAGAAGGTTGGCTTTTGATGAGAGCCCTTTCTTTTGGCAATGCCACCAAGAGCCATTACCCTAGTTTGGTGACCAAATATATGGTAGTGTCATACCGCTACATGCCCATGGGCCTAATAGGTCAACTCATGATGAGACCTCCCATCCACCAACTAGTACCTTGAGTTTTGTTTTATCTTATGGGTCCCCTTTTCTTACCGAGAAGCCTTTTATTTCTTTCTTGAGAATCCCTGGGCAAGGCATCTCAAAGGTTTCATTTTGGATTTTAACTCTTGCCAGCTAATTTTACCCTCTTGGCCTTTAGCCCCTTCTTCCCAACAAGCAAGGTACAACCCTTCCTAGTGTGGTAAATCCAATGCCCGAACCAAGGTAGGGGAAGATGAGAGAAATAATGATGAAAAGTGGTAAGTATGGAAGGAATGGACGATGACCTTTCATAGACCCACCTAGTGGCAACTCATCCTAAAGGGGAACCAACTTACTAGGGAATTATGTCACCCTCCCAGGTATGAACAAGTTAAAGAGCATAATTTCCAAGCAAATGTTATAAAAAGAAGGAGAGTTCAGTGCAACATATTCAAATGCTTTGAAAATCAGAGTGACACATAGCATGATACCTAGACTCATTACCTCATGGAGCAAGACCTACTGCTACTTTAGGACCAGTCTGGTGTGATGGACATTGTTGCTGCTGATAGGTGGGTTGCATTGAAGAAAATATGGGCCCTCTAGGGCCATGCTCAAGTCATCTATCTCTCGGCATTCCATATCTAGGACCCGTGGGCCTCGAGACATGATCTCCTTAGTTATCCCTAGGATAGGGGATAACACAAACTATTCTCCCAGTGAGATTCAAACCTACACCGCCCTTTTAAAACAACATGATATTTTTTCCTGGACTTATGAGGAAATGTCATGTGCTGACCCTAGAATTGTCGAGAATGAAATTAAAATGTATGAAAATTCAAATATTGTTTCACAAAATCTATGTCTATTCAACAATTGAAAGGTAGTTGCCATCAAGGTAGAGGTGGATAAGTTAATGTTGGATTCATCTACCTGGTTCCCTTGATCAAATGGGTTTCCAACCCAACAACCGTTGATAAAAATCAGGGCACCATTTGCATGTGCATGGACTTCAAGGATTTGAATAAAGCTTGCCTCAAGGACAACTATCTTACCATGTTCATAGATCAAATTATCAATGAGTGTATTGGAAGAAAGTTCATGGATGGTTTTTCCAACTACAACCAAATTTGGATCCATCCTTAGGATCAACACAAGACTACATTTATCTATCCTTAAGAAATGTTCACCTATCAAAAAATGTCATTCAACCTTAAAAATGTTGGAGCCACTTTGTAGCAGACCATGTCATATGCCTTTCACGATATCAAGCACATCATCAAAGATTATCTTTATGATTTGGAAACTCATTAATGAAAGAACATAGATCATCCTTCCCATCTTCATGTGATATTCAATAGACGTCACTATTATAGGATTCAATTTAATCCTAGCAAATTCATTGTTTTTGTCAAGTATGGGAGACTGTTGGGTTTTATCGTGTCTAAGCACAAGATTATGGTAGACCCATTCAAGGTTGAGGAAATAGTTCAATTTCCTGCCCCACATATCAATTTGCGACTTACAAAACCTTCAGAGGAAGGGAAACTTCTTGAAAAGATTCATTGTGAATTATGTCAAGGGATCAAAAGTTTTCATGCACCTTTATATGGGATGATTTTGTGCAACAATCATTTGAAACTTTGAAAAAGACCCGTATGTCCACTCTCTTGTTGAATCCTCTAGATTATAGTAGAGATTTCTTTCTATAACTTATAGCATCAAAATCAACCATTAGTATGGTTTGGGTTCAAGAAGATGACCTACACTAGGAGCATTTACTTTATTATATGAGCAAAAGTCTTGTTGGTCCTGAACTGACGTTCTCTCATGTTGAGAATTTCCCCTGGTAACAGTTCATGTTGTCCAACAACTTTGGCACTACATACTTCTTTGTAAAATCACGATAATCACTTACGCTAATGCCTTTCAATATTTCTTGACTTGGTGAGTAATCTACAATAAGTACAATAAGTGGATTATAATATTGAAAGAGTTTTATTTGGAGTTTGCGTTTGCTAAATCAAACATATCTTTGGTTTTCACGAAGATGATGTTAGAGTTATCCAAGGGTGGTGAGGATCTTATCGAAATCGACTCGTTACTTGATGAGCATGTATAACTCATTTCCTCAAATTACTCTTGGTATGGAGACATCCTCATATATCTCTAGACCTAAAGGTTTCCCTCTAAGTTGTCTTGCAATGAATATTGACGTGTATGCCATCACACATAGAACTACCATGCTATTGACAACACTTTGTATCATCGAGGGGTGAATCAAATCTTTCATCATCACTTGTCTCACGAAGAGGTAGAGAGGGTTATGAATGATTGACACAGTGGAGCCTATGGCGGTCACCTCTCTAGGTTGGTAATAATCAATTTTTTTTGCATGCAAAATATATTTGGCCCTCAATATTTAAAGAATATGTTGAACCTGTCAAGAAACATCATATGTGCCAGGTTTTCACAAGGAAAATGGGTGCAAACCCAACTCTACTTTACCCCGTCGTCACCATTGGCCCTTTCACCAAGTGGGTGGTTGAGTTTACAAACTATCACCTAGCTATGCCAACTTGACGTTACGACTTCACTAAGTGGGTTGAGGCTATGCCAACTTTTTCGAATAACGATGAGATGGTACCATTGTTTATATTCAACCAAGCGATTAACAAAATTGGTTTTCCTAGGGAGATTGCCATTGACCATGGAAATCACTTTCAAAATAAAATGATTTTTGAATTTGTACCCAAGTTAGGGTTCCACCAGGAACACTCCTCACCGTACTACCCGCATGAAAATGGAAAATCAAAGCCATTCAATAAGTCCTTGAAAACCATTTTGCAACAAAAAATCAATCTAATTAAATCCAACTCACATTTAATTCTCTTTTTGGTGCTATGGGCATATCAAACCTCGATAAAGACTGCCATGGGTTTTACAAATTTGCAACTCGTTCATGCGGTGGAATTAATTCTGCTAGTTGAATGTGAAATTCCTTCACTCAAGATAACCATTGAGCTCCTCCCTGACACCGATTCCTTTGAAGAATGAATCATTCACCTGGAACAACTCGATGAGCACCACAAAGATGTGGCCATGGTGAATGAATCCCATAAAAAGCATGTCAAGGCTTAGTATGACAAGTTTTGAGTCTTCTAAGAAGGATACTTAGTCATGGTTTACAACCAAGATAAAAATTCCTTGGTGCAAGCAAGTTTAGTACAATGTAGCGTGGTCTTTACATTGTGAGGCACGTCCTCGGTAAGGGAGATTACGAGTTAGAAGACCATGAGGGTAAAGTGATGGATGAGCCTTGAAATGAGCTCTATCTCAAGACGTATTATGTTTGGGATATCACCTTGAAAGTATTAAACATTATAAATTTTGCTTTGATTTTTAGTTTTTAGTCTATTTTTGATCGTGCTTATCATGTTTTTTTCTTGGTTAGTAGATGTCATTGAATACACCTTGTGGATGGTGTTATCCACCACACTTGGAACCTTTCTTCTGTCACTTGGATGATTTATTCTCCCACAACCCAAGTTGTGACCCAAGTAGGTGTTTATATTGGGCCTACAACAAATAACATGGCTAAAAATAATGTTATAATTGAATTACTATCAAAAGTCGTTTCACATGGAATTCGACACCTAGTGGTTCACCCAGATTCATAATTGACAGTGTTGCAGTTAAATGGTTTGTATTGGGTCCACAATCCTACATGTGTGACTTCTGGAGCCATCTTTTGAATTCATTACTTATATTCACGTTCTCGGAGGTTTTAATTATCTTTCTGATGCATTGGCTAATTCTGTGTCAGATTGGCATTTGTCGCATTAATGGAAAGTAGAGCATGCATGTAGATAAAATGATAAGCAAGAACATCATTTGCAATCATAGTTAAGGATGAAAAATTTGAAAATATTTCATTATTGTTATCATCAAGTACAAAAATTGTAGAGTGATATACAAAACTGAACATCCTATCTTCTAGTGGTACATATATAAGGACGCCAAATATAAAAAGTCAAACCATATGACAATTAGACCTCAGTGCTTGTCTGAATGTAGGTCTTGTGGTAGTAGACAATGACATTTTCCACCCATTAGAAGAGTCATGCTTACAAACCTGGTACCCTCACCACCTGCATCTGGACGCATTCCAAGAGGTCTTCTACTTGAGCCATTGGGACCTAGCGAGTTAACCCATCCATGTTTTGTTGGACATTTTATAGAACTCTCTCGACCTCTCCCCTGAGTTGGTCCTCACCCATGCCTCTGCATCGGTTCCTGGGATACCTTGCAAGTCAGATCGGTCCTACAACTCCATCATCATAATATTTTGTTAGGCACTCTACATACCAAAAATAACTAGCGCCTTGAATTTGTATTTTATGAGCCAAGAACCCCCCAAAAAAAACTTAAAAAAAAGATAAAAGTTGTCACTTACCAATGTCACCCCACACAACATCCGGAGATAGTGGAAACTGAGGATCTCTCCAGAAGTCTATGCTAGTGTTTCAGGGATTTATCCCCTATTATCAAAGTTAAACATCATATAGAGTGGGTTCCCAAAGAACTGACTTGAATTTAAAAAATAGTTTAAGAAGTATAATTAAGTACTAGGGGTGAATAACCACCTACCTGAACTTTGAAGTTTGGAGAAGAGTCTTCTCATAAGTCCTTGCTCGAATACCTCGCTCCAGTATTCTCCTTGCACACTTGCACACAAAGAAATGCAATACTGTGATAAAAGTAGTTATGTAACTAATTTCTAACTCACTACAAAAAACATGACCAATTGTCAGAAAATGCAGGGTACTTCCACACTAATCCTAGTAGAAGAGAAGAATAATTTAATCAAGAATGTAAATGAAACAAGCAATCACACAATACAACGAGGTTTTACCCTAGAACCCTTAATCGGGAGAAACCGACATTCCTTTCAGTGTGCTGCTATCTTGTTGTCTTATTCAATCAGAATAAAAGGTTACATGCCTAACCTTGGTCCACACCCAAGACATCATACCCTCTTTCCCGCGCAAGAACAACCTTGTAGCCAAATCGACTTACATGTGCATGACCAACAACCTATCATTTACCATGCATTAGAATTACAACATTTTGCATTATCGCGTCACCCTTTACAAAGTTAGAAAATTCCTCTTTGTAGGCTTTACAATAGGAAAAACCCTAAATATTGGCACCCAAAAATGGTTACAAATCCATGCATATCATTGGCTACAAATCCCGCAAATCTCGAGATTTTGTTACAATCAACTTCCAAGTTGGGTTACCAGTCGACTACCGGTTGGCCTTCATTTGATCTCTATTCAACCGTCTCATGCCCACACTTCGACCTATTGTTGGTTGACTTTGTTGTTGATCTCTTCGACTTTTACTTTGCCCGATCGACTTCCTCGAACTTCGACTTGATGTCAATCCACCTCGAATTCGACTGTCAGTCGATCTACCTCGACTCAAATTTCACTGCAAAGAATATAACAACCCAACATGAGTTATCTAAACAATTAATCAATTGATTCAATTAAAATTAACCCAAATGATATTAAAAAAATAAATTATTTTGGATGGGAAAGATGAGAGTTCTCGTTTATATTACCATCATGTAACAAAGAAAGATGCTATGTGATCCTCACTACAACATTGGTTGGACACCATCGTCCATATTTATCCACCAGGCCTTTAAAGACAATTTCTACCTCCTGACCCCTTTCTCTAGACAATTGAAGGACAAAGAATTATCCTCTTCTTCTCAATGGGATAGATGGGAAAGGTGTTGGAAACAAGGGTTTCCAAAAATGAGGGGGATGATGTTAATATCTCGGGGAAATGGCTTGTAGACTTAGTGGAATTTCACTAACATAAGGGTGCTTCAATGAATGATTCCTCTCCTCCATCTAATGGCTCTTATCTATACTTAAAAAATGTGGTTAGATTAGTTAGGAATGGGTTATAGGAGGTGATTAACTTGGGAAACCCGTGAAGGCTACCTAAAAAGGTGAATTGTGTGTAGATTTTTTTGGGTGCAAAATGAATGCATACATGAGTCATTGAAGGTAAAAGAGCATATATGAAGTTGCATACGCACTATGTCAGATCAAGAGTAGCATATGGCTATCTAGAGGGTGTTTTTTAAAGATCTAGAGGAGGAATTTTGGGGAATTTTGGTCTACAAGAGTGAGATGGATGTTGGATTCAGGCCAACAAGTGCATCTATTCATATGATGTGGAAAAAAATGCTATAATAGATGCCCCCTAATGTGCAAGGTCATAAGGGAATATGATGGTTGAAATACATTATAAAATCTAGGAGAAATTGTGCAGTGGGCCTAGGAAAATTTCGTCGAACAACGAAGTAGAACAATACTTGCAGAAGAAATCAAGTATTATATAAATCTTTTCCCGAGGTGATAATACTCATTCTTAGGAGTGATGAAAGCATGTCTGCCAAATCAAGTGCACTGTGAATCCATGAACTATGTATATAAGCAGTGATCATTGCCACAAAAAATGAGTACACAATGGATCCATGTCAAAAAATATCAAAGCCACAAACATATACATAATGGATCTATGTCTTAGAACCAGAGGAGAATAACTAGAACCAAAGAGAGAAATAAATTGATCCTCTTGACGTACCAAGAGGTGATGCTACTACAAATATGAGGTCTTCGAAACTAACGATCGATGGTATGAGACTACACCATGTGAATACGTGATCTGAAATCAAGTACCGGGGACACCATTTAATTACCAGTTATTGATTTATATTGTTAACAAACACAAGACAACCTATTGATAATGATAATGGGCGTCAATATACCTAGTATATTATAGCAAGTGTGAATGAATGAGATGACATTGAACAATTGTAGAATCCATCGAGGAGGGGACATTGATGTATTCCCACTATCAATAGCAAGGGAACCTGCCATTGAGGACTACAAGCCCCAAGGTATTAAAAAGACTCTAGATATCGATCCCAGAGAAAATTATCCATAGTCAATGGGAAGGGATTTGTTGGAAGGAGGGAATTAATTCATCCCCCATCATCCAACGTGATGAACATCAGAAGGCCAAAGATTTTGAAGGAATCAGACGAAATATAAGATGGATGCACCACCGGGTACATATAGAAATGAGGAATAGACCCTTTGAGCAATGGCCAATAATGAAAACCACTGATAGAGATGAGGAATTCCACCGATGAGGAAAATGGAACCCAAGGTACTTCACAAATCCCAAAGTGTGAATATAGGGCTTGACATTGAACACATGGGAAACCTCTCAGTCAACAAAATTGATGAAATGTCATCTATTGAGTGCAAGGTAACCTATCGATGATGAAAATAGGCCCAGTGTGCTACTCTAGGTCAAACTCTCAAAGAAATGTGTCATAGTCGATAATAGATTACCTGTCAGCAAGAAGTCAATGGGGACCTTCCATGCTGGCACATATATAAGACATAAATTCTTATTGATTATGAGAAGTACTTGACAATAGGAAGGCCGACATGAAAAGTTAAGAATTTTGAGGAATGGTTGACATATGAAAAAACTTTCCTTGAACATCACCATGACACATAAGTGACCTGGGCAGCATAAACTCAAATATGAACAATGACACAAGTTGGAGAAATAAGAGGCATCAACAAACTCTCCATAGTGACTAGAAGAATAACCAGTTGAAGTAGTAACGACTCAATGAACAAGGTTCAACTTCCTAAATTCGTACTAAAATCCAATTTGTTGAGACAAAGACTCAAAACTAGTGCTTTTTTCAAGGGTGACATGACTGCTGCCAAACATATGCTAAGAAATCGACTCTTTCCCATCCTCTTTGTAAATATTTGATTTTTTTGTCTTTTTCAAATTATAAAGCTTGAAAGAGAATCAAATAATGCTATGATACAGTGGAGGAAACGAGTGTCGTGGGTAAGCAAACTAGTTCCAACTGTAGGGAACATACCTCTTCTTAATGCAAGGAACATGTGCAAGATATGGACACTCGGGAAAATGTTTTCTCCAGGGATACATGTCTCAAGTTACGAAGGCTAGAAATCGAAGAGAATGCATAAGAAATAGGCTATATGACAGTAAGCTAAGGCCGACAAGAGGCTCAAAAGTGCAAGCGAAAAAATGCAATGCAATATTACAACTTAACATGCAAATGTGGGAGCCCCATGGGTATTGGCCATAAAAATATTAAGAATAAGTTACGAGTCTTCATTGCAAAGTGATGGTGGGATTAAATAGGGTTCTTGAGCCTACAAAGAGCTTCAACATGGGTGACAAATGGATAGCAAGGCACTAACCGGGGCACGCATGAAAAATAAAGGCTATACCACATAAAATACAACACTTGTAATCAACAAGGAAGGTTTGTGTCGCAAGTTAGTGGGGTTGACCCTAAGGCAAAGATGAAAATGACATTGATTATGCAAAGTGAAAGGTGAAAATGCCCTATCCTATATGTGAATTATCGAAAACAATACCTGTCAGAGAGACAATTGTAGACCAAAATTCTAGAAAAATGGTTAAAAGTCACTAATATTTTTCATCAAACCAAAATTTTAATGTATGATTGCAGGATGGTAATTGTTTGGCGAGAAAGAGAATGAATAAATTGATAATTGAGTAGTAGATCAACCAGAAGCGGTGGCTACACTTCAAAATTGTAGCTTATGGAAGTTTTTCACTTTGAGAAACATGAGGGCACAAAAATAATTATTGCAGGTGTTAGTAGGTTATTGGAGCCTGGACACTGATGCATGTATGATGGATGACCAACCTCTTAAAATAAATGTGGAGGATATATAATTTATAATGTGCCTCTCTCGATGAGGAGAGACGGTAAGATTATGAATTTGAGGTGGAGGCGGCATGAGCTTTGATGAGTATATTGCCACATATTGCACCCCGGGTACTAAAACAATGAGCACACAGACACCAATCATAAGTGTTGAAAGCCTAGGGTTAAAAATAATCTTGTTTACCATTTCTCAGATTGTGGGATCCACATCATTACACTAAGCATCATTCCCGGAGATGTTATATGGAGTGGAGTGCTTGTGTCCTACATTTTTTGTTTTGTACACCTCACTTATAACATCAATGAAGATTCAACTTACATAATATAAGTTGGGAAAGATGAAGAACTTTAGTTGTGGGAGCATCGTGTGCTCCTTCTTCTTCAAGAGGGTACCAACATTGAGTTCACGAGTGGGACTTGGCCCAACAAGGTTTCGAGAACCTTGGATGGCCCATTGGTTAGAGCTGATGTAAAAGTTGGGAGGTGGGCATGCCACTGACACATATGATGATGACTTCTTTGCATGGTAGTCTCAATATATCATCATGATCGATGATTAACTCTTTTAGG
The DNA here is from genome assembly GCA_009831015.1 of Picea engelmannii. Lineage (NCBI taxonomy): Eukaryota > Viridiplantae > Streptophyta > Pinopsida > Pinales > Pinaceae > Picea > Picea engelmannii. The sequence goes on along the minus strand of ML813428.1, from coordinate 141,603 downwards.
GCATAGAATTCCATGGAGACCCTCACATGCCATTTCCTCCTAACACTGCCTTCGACGACATAGGTAAAAACTTAATAACTTTATAGGAAACCAAAAATAAATGTTTTTGTTGTGGACCATATCCTAACAAAATAATCTGACCATGTAGATGTTGGATCGGTAAGATCGGTAGGATACCCGAGAGATAGACACGAGGAAGAGAAGAAGACCATCTAGAGGGGATGCAGAGAGATTACTACAACATGTACATAGGAACTTATATGGACTCAGTCACCAAGTACCAATGATACATATCAAAGACTTATCAGAGCACATGCAATGACAGGTGGTTGGGGTACCATGAGCTTGGGTCCGAATCTTGTGGCGTTTGATGAACGTTATTGTGTGTTATCACGAGGCTCATGCAAGGGAAAGATCCTTGGACTAAGCATATATACTATGTAGTACCAACCATATATATGTAGATCAGGGTCTAGAATCCTGATTTTGTAACGATATACCACATTTTTGTACTTGATGAACATTGAAATAATGTATACAAATCTTGTTAAACTTTTACATATATTTATGTGATAGTACGATGAATTGCTTTTATGTATGTGTATGCCTCTGATTTATGAATGAAAAATATGCCAATCTAACACATAATTAGCGAACACATCAGTAATGACAATATAACTTCAAGGAACGTACAAGTAAGTAATAAAATTAAAGGAACACTCAAGAAGGCATACCTATAAGAATCATCACAGAAGAGTAGGGTCAAAGACTTGGTACTCCGTTTAACTATGACACCACCAACTAGGAATCGAGACTAACTTCCAAATATAGAATGCCATGCAAGATGGCTTCTGCAAGGAGTTCGATCATGACATTATACTCGACGACATTGTTGGTTGCAGGCCTTGTTATCCCCCATTTTTAGGGATAACTAAAAAGATAATGTCTTGAGGCCCTCAAGTTCCAAACATGGAGTATTGAGAGATGGATTAATTAACAATGTCCACACACACATATGGAGACCCGTTCCACCACCATACTTATCCAACTCATCATGATGGCATTCGACACATCAAATTTATTTCGGAAGACAATGGGTCTTGATCCATGAGGTACAAGTCAGGTATTGTGGTAAGTGTCACCTTAATACTTGAGGCATTTGAATATGTTGCATTAAATCTTCTCTTGATTATAGAACGTTTGCTTGGACATTATGCTTTTGGCCTTGTTTCACCTTGGTGAGTGACATGATTCCATAGTAAGTGGCCACCCTTAGGGAAAGGGTTGCAACCAAGGGTCTCCTTGAAGGGCCATCGTATCATCCCCACTCATGCTTACCATTTTTCATCACTTCTTCCCCTCCGTGTCCCAATATTTTAGGTTTTATAGCCTATTTACCCAAGAAGGGCATGCAACTCATTTCATGGGAAGAAGGGGACATTAGGCTCGGAGGTGACCTAGCAAGAAACATCTTGCAACAAAATCTTTCCCTGGGATGTCAAGAGAAATGAAACACTTCTCACAAAATTAATGAGGGACCCATAAATTAAATGAATAAACAATCATGCCAATGAAGGTAGATTGTTTATGGGCTATGCATTTCCTTTTTGGTGCCCTTTGTTGACTTCAACTTGGGGAAGCATGGTTACAAAGTGTGACCAAGGTAGAGTTGATGTGGGAAACACTTTTCATGCTTAGGTAGAAGTCCCACCTTAGCTTCAACTTGGAAACACCCTAATAAATAAATGGCTAGAAGTGTTTAGAAAAAACATGCTTCAAAAAACAAAAAGAGAAAAATGGATGTGGCTATCCCTCAACAAAGGAGCCCAAATGAGACAATACAAGCACTTGTATGTCATGAAGCCCAAAACCTAGAAGTCTAAACCCCCATCCACCTCACATTCACTACATGACTTGGAAAGGATCATCCTTAGGAACATCCCCTACTTGAGGAATTGGTTCACCCAATAGGGTATTATGACACCCCTCCCATATCTTAACATGGCCAATTGCATAGGGTCTTTGAGCACTTGTTTAAATTGAAAAGGTAGTTTTGATGCACATGTTTAGGTGGCTCTTGTATTAAATGTGATTTTACTTGGAAATATACGTTTAAATTGAGAGCCTTGGAGGGCAAATTCACTTGTTTTTGCAAGACCTTGCTCGATGAAAATTTGTGGAGGAACAAGCCTAGCTTGGGCCTTCATTGGGGCATGAATCTCACATATTGGATGCCATAACCCACACCTTGGGAGTAGCTAGACGGTGAACATTTCCTTTGGAGGCAATATAAGGCAGCTTGAAGGATGACACCTAGCCCCCCCCCAGTTGCCCAACATTTGACCTTGGAGGGTCAAAATATCTTTTCTAGGGCATGACATCATGCTTAAGGGCTAGGATTTGGTGGTGATTAATGATGACATACCATTCTCCTTTTAAGGAAGAACCTAGCACATGAAGGAATGGCCTTTGGAGGCCCAACGTCTCCCTCAAAGAAGCTCAACGACTTTCCCCATATGCCAAAATGTCACCCTTAGGGGGTATGGCATCATCACTTATGGTTTCTCCTTTGGAGGCCCAACATCTCCCTCAAAGAAGCTCAATGACTTTCTCCATATGCCAAAACGTCACCCTTAGGGGGTATGGAATCATCACTTATGGTATCTCCTTTGTAGGCCCAACGTCTCCCTCAAAGAAGCTCAACGACTTTCCCCATATGCCAAAACGTCACCCTTAGGGGGTATGACATCATCACTTATGGTTTCTCTTAATTACAGATTTAATATTTGAATTGTAAAGGGGAAATTAGAGGAGGTCGACCTCCCTGATTGTGTTTTACCCTATTGATATGTGCACAAACTATCTTTGAAGGTCTCCTATAAAAGGGGACCTAATTCATTTCATTTTGACATAACTCTCTCACTTGAGAATTACATACTTGGCTAAAATTTACGCCCTTTTTGGGCATTTGGTCTATCTATCTCTTGTGTAAATCTTATGGATGCTTATACTTGTCTATTGTGGAGCTAAAGTGGTGCCTAAAATTTACACCCAAGACTCCATAACCGAATAGACTAGGCACTCATCTAGTTGCATTGGAGAAATAAAACCATTGCATTGAAATACATGATTTTTTGAGATATTGCATTTGTTCAAATTGGAATCTTTTCTTAGTGTTACAAGCTTGCTTGGGTCACTAAGGCATCTAGATTAGCCTTTTTATTATCTTGTTGTAGTTAATTTAATGCTACAACCATTAGGACTACAACAAAACACTCTTAAACTATTTTTTTACTCGTTAATCCACTATTGAAATTTGCTTACAAGCTGCCATATTAATTCTACTTGTCATTAATTATCTTTTGGTAGATTGTTTGTTGATTTTAGTGGATAGATATTGTTTTTGTAGCAATTGTTTTCTACATCCATAAGGTTTACCTATTTCACCATCAAAGCTTGTGCTTAAGTACTGGAAAGTTATCTACATGTTTAGTACTTGATCATCCAATAAATATTTGATGCTTTTGATGGTTAATTTTGCAGTTAACATCTCTTTCCACTGATGATATATATATTATATTTGTTTACTATTGAAATCTAGTAAAACAAGCTTCATTTGCTTTTCCCCTTAATTATTTGGCTTGCCTTTCGATTATTTGTCTTGTCTCAGGCAAGTTTAACATTATTTGGCAGGTACACAACACTTTGGCAACCTCCCTTCACCAAAAAGACACTTTTCCAAGACTCTTTCCACTTCCAAACTTGACATATAGGGGTTTCATTGGTCATTCTACCACTTTCCATCTCAATCCCCCTAGGGTCACTGAGATTCCCCCCTTGTGGTGGTTTATCATCACTAAAGTGAGGGGAGTATCTATCTAAGGTGACAGTGGGTAGCTACTCCCATAGTTGTCTCATTCTCGTGGATTGGGTTGGGATTTTCCCAACCTCCAATCTGTGCAATAACATTTTTGCGTCGTTGTTGGGGAGGATTTTGAATCCTCTTTCGTGCCCTAACGACACTTTGGTAAGATTTGATCCCAAATAATTTATCCCTAGATTGACTGGTGACTCCACTTGAGGGAAGTTCCCTTTCCTTTTCTTGATGAGCCTTTCATAAAGATCATCCAACGACTTCACCTTCTCAGAATCCATCTTTCTAAAAGACTCTCCCCCCTGGAAGATTCAAGCCTTCCAAGGTTTACTGAAGAAATCCTCCTTTTAACTCCCCCATTGTTAAAACCATTTTCCATGGTAATATTCCCTTTGCCCCAATGGTTCATCCTTGGGAAAAATACCTCTATAGCCATTGAACTTGGCTGCAATCAATGGATATCCCAATACTATGCCTAAACAAACCAACAAATAGTTGCCAAAGTTTTCAGAAAACAATGTGGTCACAGTAGAAGAGAACCTCTATGTAATTGGTAGATAGATGGAAAATGAGGGAGTGGAGCATGAAGATGTGGCAATGAAGTTACTAGCCACATCTCTTATTGAAGATGCCCGGAGGTGGCTCAAAGATTTGCTTGACAATCACCTAGCATCATATAAAGATTTCTCTAATTTGTTCAAAAGCAGATGGGAACCAAAGAAGGATAACAAAATGTTAATGACTCGGTTCAACCAGATTAAGAAGAAGGAGAACAAGGCAATGAGTGAATTTGAGACCAGATTTGATAAACTATATAGCCAAATCCTGAAGAATTTGTGCCTATTTGAAGCAATTGTCTGTCTCTTCTATGTGAATGTCTTTGAAGGGAAACTTTGTTTCATCTTTAGAGATACAAAACCGAGCACTTTGGAAAAAGCCAAAGAATACACTGTAGAAATCGAAGAGAATATTTTGTTGTCAAATATTGAACCATATCAGTATCCTTGTACCAAGACAAAGCAAAGATAAAGACAACAACAAATAGTGCGCCAGATCCAATAACTCTCCTAGCTCAGGAGCTTGATCAAATGAATGCTTAGTTCGTCCAAACTCGTAATTAATTTATGAATTGATTGACAAGTCTGGAAAGGAATCAATTTGCTCAGAGACCTCCATTTTTAAGACAACAGAGGGATGCTACAGGTTGGAAAGAAAAACCTCAATAGGAGGCAGAGCCTAATGATACTTTGAACCCTGTTGGGATGGTCAATTTGGAGGAATCACCATGGTCTTCTCCTTGTCAAGAACCCCATGTAGATGATGAATGTCCCAAAAGAGAGGAGGAATCACATGATAGTATGAACTTCATAGATACAATTTGCACTTTCCAGGATGATGATGAGTATGTGGACATTATGAAGGAACAACTTGATGAAGTTAGCAAGAGGAGAGCTAGAGAGGGTAGGCTTAGAGTCATAAATTAGTTGACTGAAGATCAGAGGAAAGAATTGAAGAAGAGGGAAATATGAACATATGCCACAATGAATAAAAATTTGGTCCCTCCACCACAAACTTCTTTTCATCCTTCACCAAAGAAGCAAGCTTCATCTCAACCAAGAAAAGAAGCTACATGTCAAACAATAGAGAAAGTCGTCCCACCTCCAGTTCATGATTTTCTTCCAAGACTAACACATGTAGATGAAGAGATTCAATTGAACATAGACGTCCCAATGATGATTGGAAAGATAAATAAGTTAGTTCCTATGATAGAAATGTGCAATATTCCTTATGTTAGAAGAGAAGTGCCAGAGGCATTGAAGGTACCAAATGAGAGAAGATCCTCCTGTGATCTTGAACACCATGTACAATGGATGACAGAGGGATTCCTGTGATCTATTTGGGTGTGAATGGTCTCCATTTGAACAATTGTATGTTGGATTCTAGAGCCTCGAAAAATGTGATGTCTGTGAATGTTATGAAACAACTTGGCTTGAAAACAACCCGCCCATATGGAAATGTATGTGGGATTGATTCCAAGAAGGTGAAGGTTTATGGTCTCATAGAAGACGTGGAAGTTTACTTAGAAGAATTCCCTCACATTGGCCTCATCATGAAAATAGCGATGATTGATGTTCCAGAAACTTGGTGCATGCTCTTATCCAGAAGTTGGGCTATCACTCATGGTGGATTTCTCAGCATGGACCTCACTCAAGCACATATTCCTATGGGAGATGGTACTTTCGAGATTATCTATAACCAAGAGGTGTCCAGGAAACATGTGTTAGATCAAAATGATCCTGATTACAGTAGAAAGGATGACATTGATGAGGCTCCAGATACCATTGAGTATGGCCCATGAGACCTGCCTTTTATGCAGGAGGACTGCATAAATACACTACATCCAAGGACAATTGAATACAAAGAAAAACCCACAAAATTCCAAGGAAAAGAGCCAGGGTCCATTCAGATAGTCAAGAAAGAAGAAGATAAAAGAGATAAAGAATGTGAGAAGATCATTAAAAATATGGTTGATGCATAACCACATTCATACCCTTACATTGAGAACATACCCTACATTAACTACAGTGAAGGGAGCCTTGCACTCATGTGGGATAAGAGAAAGGGAAAGCCTAAGCATGATAATAAGAACAACGTCTTTTGGATTGGCCATTACTTCGTAAAGAAGAAGTCTTAGAAAGAGAAGTACTACTTGTCAGCCATGGATGAGATAAATATGCCATTACCAGTTGATGGGTCTCTTCTTTGACCCTATGTTCAAGGAACTTGACTTCTTCAAGGCCCAGGACCCAGGTAAGTAGGTAGGTCATCTTGCTTTCTTGCATTTGCATTTTTCTTTCTCATGATAGTTTAGTTGCATCTACTTATATTTGTTTATCATATTTGCCTTTTTATTTTGCTCTACTTGAATTTTTGCATTAGTGATTTACATCATTTTCTTTCATCATGTTACGTGTTGGTTTAAAAATTCTTAAAAAAGTGCAAAATTTTATTTTCTAGGATTAGTTGTCAATTTTGAAGTTTTGGATTTTGATTATATGAACAAAGGGTGAGTGAGCCACCCTAGATTTCATAGTTTGTTGTCTTAGTGTGTGTAGGCATAGGTCTAACCAGAATATGTTGAGGTTCACATGCACTCTACGACGAGTACATGCCCCCAAGTAGGAGCTAGATGTTATCCCCCATTTTTGGGGATAACCAAGGAGATAATGTCTCGAGGCCATCAGGTTGTAGACATGGAGTACCGAGAGATGGATTGACTGACAATGTCCATGCACACAGATGGAGACCCGCTCCACCACCATACTTCTCTGACTCATCATGATGGAATTCACCACATCAACTTGCTTCCGGAAGATAGTGGGTCTTTCTCCATGATGTACAAGTCGTGTATTGTGGTAAGTGTCACCTTAATACTTGATGCATTTGGATATGTTGCATTAAATGTTCTCTTGATTATATAATGTTTGCTTGGACGTTATGCTTTTGGCCTTGTTTCACCTTGGTGAGTGACATGATTCCCTAGTAAGTGGCCACCCTTAGGGAAAGGGATGCAATAGGGGTTCTCCTCGAAGGGCCATCGGACCGCCCCCACTTATGCTTTCCATGTTTCATCACTTCTTCCCCTCTGTGTCCCATTATTTTAGGTTTTCTGACATATTGACCCAAGAAGGGCATGTACCTTATTTCATGGGAAGAAGGGGCCATTAGGCTTGGAGGTTCCCTAGCAAGAGACATCATGCAATAGAAGCTTTCCCTGGTATCCTAAGAGAAATGAAATGCTTCTCTCAAAATAAATAAGGGACCCATAAATTAAGAGAATAAACAATCATGCCAAATAAGGTAGAGAATTTGTGGGCTATGCATTTCCTTTTTAGTGCCCCTTATTGACTTCAACTTGGGGAAGCATGGTTGCAAAGTGAGACCAAGGTAGAGTTGAGGTGGGAAATGTTTTTCATGCTTAGGTTGAAGTCCCAACTTAGCTTCAACTTGGAAACACCTTAATAAATGAATGACTAAAAGGGTTTGGAAAAAATATGTGTTAGAAAACAAAAAGAGAAAAATTGACGTGGCTAGCCCTCAACAAAGGTGCCCATAAATGAGATGATACGAGCCCTTGCGTTTCATGAAGCCCAAACCTAGAAGTATAAGCCCCCATCCACCTCACATTCACTACATGACTTGGAAAGGATCATCCTTGGGAACATCCCCTACCTAAGGAATTGGTTCACCCAATAGGGTATTATGAAACCCCTCCCATATCTAAACTTGGCCAATTTCATAGGGTCTTTGAGAACTTGTTTAATTTGAAAAGGTAGTTTTGATGAACATGTTTATGTGGATCTTGTATTAAATGTGATTTTACTTGGCATAGTACGTTTGACTTGAGACCCTTGAAGGGAGAATTCACTTGTTTTTGTAGGACCTTACTTGGTGGACATTTTTGGAGGAACAAGCCTAGCTTGGGCCTTCATTGGGGCATGAATCCCATAAAGTGGATGCCATAACCCACACCTTGGGAGCATCTAGATGGTGAACGTTGCCTTTGGAGGCAAGAGAAGACGTCTTGAAGGATGACACGTAGCCCCCCTTTGCTCAATGTTTGACCTAGAGGGTGAAAAAAACTTTTCTAGGGCATGACCTCATGCTTAGGAGATAAGGTTTGGTAGTGATTGATGATGACATGACATGCTCTTTTGAAGGAAGACCCTAGCACATGAAGGAATGGCCTTTGGAGGCCCAATGTCTCCCTCAAAGAAGCTGAACGATTTACTCCATTTTCCAAAATGTTACCCCTAGGGGGTATGCCGTCATCATTTAGGGTTTCTCTTAATTACAAATTTAATTTTTGAATTGTAAAGGGGAAATTAGAGGATGCCAACCTCTCTAATTGTGTTTTATCTAATGATATGTGGACAAACTAGTTTTTAAGGTTTCCTATAAAAGGAGGCCTAATTCATTTCATTTTGACGTAACTCTCTCACTTGAGAATTACATACTTGGCTGAAATTTGTGCCCTTTTTGGTCATTTTGTCTATCTCTCTCTTGTGTAAATCTTATGGATGCTTATACTCATCTATTGTGGAGCTAAATTGGTGTGCTACCTTCTTGGAGGTTTGTTTCTTGCATGTTGATGGAATATTTCTTGGTAGACAAGGGTTTTTCTTGTTTTCTCTTGGAATTGGCAAGGAATTTTATGAATATTGTTGGTAATTTCTTCTTGTTTCATAGCTATTCTTGTTCCAAACCTTGGAGGAGTATAAGGGCATACACCCTCCACCAAGATCTATCATAATTTTTATTGTACAAGTTATTATCAAGGTTGCTAGGAGGAGTAATAGAGCTTACACCCTCCTAGATTTACCTTGATATATTTGGTTACTCTAGGGAGTAAAAGAGCTTACACCCCTAGAGAAGTAGTAAATCTAACTCTTACGCCAAGACACCATAACCCAATAGACTAGGCACTCATCTACTTGCATTGGAGAAATAAAATCATTGCATTGAAATACATGATTTTTGGAGATATTGCATTTGTTCAAATTGAAATATTTTCTTAGTGTTACAAGCTTGTTTCAGCTACTAAGGCGTCTAGATTAACCTTGTTATTATCTTACTACAATTAATTTAATGCTACAACCTTTAGGGCTGCAACAAAACACTCTTAAACTCTTTCTTTACTCACTAATATACCATTGAAATTTGCTTACAAGCTGCCATACTAATTCTACTTGTCATTGGTTATCTTTTGGGTAGATTGTTTGCATATTTTAGTGGATAGATATTGTTGCTGTAGAAATTGTTTGCTGCAACCATAAGGATTCCCTAGTAATTTGCTGACAACTTCATTTATCAGCCCTATTTCACCATCAAAGCTTGTGCTTAAGTATTCAAAATTTATCTACATGTTTAGTACTTGATAATCCAATAAATATTTGATGCCTTTGATGGTTAATTCCACAATTAACACCTCTTTCCATTACTGATATATATATATATATATATTTTCTTACTACTGCAATTTAGGACAACAAGCTTCACTTTCTTGTCCCCTTAATTTTTTGGCTTGCATTTCAATTATTTGTCTTGTCTCGAGCAGGTTTAACATTATCTGGTAGGTAAACAACACTTTGGAAACCTCCCCTCATAACCAAGACTCTTTTCCAAGCCTCTTTCCACTTCCAGACTTGACCTAAAGGGGTTTTGTTGGTCATTCTACCACTTTCCATCTCAATACCCCTATGGTCACCAGGATTCCCTCCTTGTGGTGACTTATCATCACTAAAGTGAGGGGAGTATCTACCTAAGGTGATAGTGGGTAGCTACTCCCATAGTTGTCTCAGGATTGTATATTCGGTTGGGCTTTGCCCAACCTACAATATTTGTGATAACAGGCCCAAGACAAGTGCCTATTGAAGACACTGGTTGGCCCGTGGGTGAATAAATCACCCAAGTAGCGAAATCGATATTATGAGTGTGATGACTAGCACCATCCATAAAACTTGTAAAGCCCAACGAATCTGTTGACATCTTCCAACCAAGAAGAATCATGATACAAAAAAGATCGAGGAAAAGAAAACTAATATAATCCTAAATACTATTAATGTACGATAATTACAAAAGGGCAGATGTCCAGGAATAATACCTCTTAAGATAGAGCCCATTCATTGGTTCAACCAACATATTTCCCTCATAATCTTCAAGTTCGTAAGTTCCCTTCTTTAGGACATGCCTCACAATGTAAGGCCCATGTCACATCGGATTGAACTTTCTTTCCCCAAGAGTGTATGTTTCTTGGTCATAAAACAAAACTAGATCATCTTTGGAGAATATCTGAGGGTGGACAAACTTGTCATACTGAACTTTTACACGTTTTTTATGTGCCTCATTCATCGCGACAACATCTAGACGTTATATTCCAACTTTAATGTCAACTCCAACATCTTTTTGTTTTGAAAGTGACTACCATGGTCACTGACAATCTCTCTCGGGACTTTCAACTTAGTAATTACCTAATTGAATATGAAACATGTTGTTGTCTTAACATCGTTGGAAAATGTGGGCATGACATTTTCCCACTTCCTGAAGTAGTCAACTACCGCGATGATATATTTATGCCTCTTAGCCGAAGCTAGGTGACATGTTGTAAAATATACCCCCCACTTGGTGAAAGGGCTGACAATGATGACAGGAAACAATGGGTCTAGATATACACACATTTTCCTAGTCAAAACTTGATAGGGATGACACTTTTTGATCACCTCAATACAATCTTTGAAAATAGAGGGCCAAAAGTATCCAACAGGCAAGATTTTTTGCGTTGTTGCTAACCTATACAAATGACCACCACAAGCTCCATTGTGATAGTCATTAAGAATAGTTTTTACTTCTTCGTGAGTCAAATAATGATGAAGGATTGAATCCACCCCTCGATGATATAAAGTGTCCCTGGTAATAAGGTAATTCTTGACTAGGTGGAAATTATTGGCAAATATGTCGTCGCTAATATTGCGAGTAGTTCATAGAGAACTTCAAAGTATGAAGATGCACAAGTATATCCCCATACCAAGGGTCACTCAAAGGAATAAGGAAAATATGCTTGTCCAAAAATGAGTCAATCACAATAGTGTCGTTATCTTCCCTAGAATTAGCTTGGTAAAAACTAAGATTTCTTGGACTTGGTAGACACAAATTCCAGGTCAAATTCCTATAAGATAACAATCTATTTATTATATTTCCCCCCGATAATTCATCGAGTCAAGACATATTGAAATGGATTTATGTTGTCTATCATAACATTTTACAGAGTAAAATGTAATGTCAAAGTCTCTGGGCGATCAGAATAGCTGCCAAAGCCAACTTCTCCACGTGAAAATACTTGAGCTGAAAAACTATTGTAATCCTTTGCTAAGGTAATATATGACCTAGTCCTGGAGCATATCATCCTCCTGAACTAAAACCATGCCAACTATCGATTTTGATACTGTGATCCACTACTACATATGGGCAGATTATTCCACGATTTTTTTCCACGTTTCCATTATTTTCATGTTTTTTTTAAATAGGGTGGGATTTTCGTCGATATTTCCATGAAAGTTCTTCGATATAACCACAAATAGGTTATTTAACTTGGTTGGGATTTTCGTCGCTATTGCCATGAAAGTTCTTCACTATTGCCACAATTTTTTTGCCTATCTCATTGGTCGGTGTTAACGGCTAGTTGACTAGTTGATCTATATATACATGACTTTAAGAGACTTTGCGACACAATTGCTATAGTTGTGACACTATTCGTGGATTTTGTTTGAGCTGTTTATTTTTTCCATCACCCACCGGTTGAACAAATTCAATTCTCGATCTACATAGATTGGATTTTGAACTTGCATGGTTAGTATGTTTTTTTTTATTGATGTACTCATTTAACTTGTAAATTTTTGTTCAAATGTTCAAATTTCATGTAGCTTGTTTTTTCCTTGATAATATATTATATGTGTAGTACCATATTTCATGTCTTTGCTTTTTGGATCTAGTTAGTATATTCTATGGAAAAGGGTATGTGGATTCCATAATATTCTAGGTTTATGGAATCCACATACCCTTTTCCCTTCAATTGTAGCTAGAATCTGTCTCTCTTTTCATTGATAAAGATATGGAAGTGCTCTTGAAACTCAACCCTGATCGGTGAAATGATATTAATTGATTGTCATTTTCTTCTCTCTTTTATTTTTAATAACTAACAAAAAAACACCAACAAAGCTTGATTGAAGCTTTGATACCACTTGTTACATCCCTAGTACCCAAATGGGATCACACTTGCATAAATTGAAAATAATATAACAATGGCAATAATGGTTGGGATAATTGCACACCTAATGGTTGGCTAACACTTACTAATTCAATTAAATGAAGGAAGAAATCTCCATGAATAAAATCTTGAAGTTGATTGTTATATTAATAAATGATAAGTTATGGTATATATAAGATAGGGAGGAAACTCATGTTTATAACAATAAGATACATAAACACTAACCCTAAACTTATGTTAGGTATATATGTCGTTATTATATAAAGGAAACATTTGTACACATACGACCTTATTATAAAGATGTTATCTATGTCGTAATTAGTCACATAACAATCACTTTTAACTAACCACCTTCAACCATCTTAGCTTATGGTTAGCCACCTTGAACTTTCTTGTCTTATGACTAAGCACTTTTAACAAATGAACTTATGATTATATACCATACTCTTCCAATATAAAT
>ML813428.1:74034-109340 GCA_009831015.1 Picea engelmannii | reverse complement strand
TTGTCTTTTGGTAGTACCCACATCAAGGATGGTGAGGATATAAGTAATTCCTTTCAATATACCCCACTTCATAATAATTATAAAATCATGGTGGGAGATGATCCACTTAATTCCATGGAGCCCTATTACCCTAATTCTAATTATGTCCCCCATCCACTCCCATGGTTGAATCCATTGTTTGGGAATTTATATGCTAGATTATGTCTCTTCTTTTTCCCCTTGGAGACTCTTTTAATGCCAAATCATTTGGCCTTCTACATTCCAAACATTTAATCTACTTAGATCGTTATTGGAGAAATATCATCGGTATGGTAACTTAGATCTCCCTAGGACCTGCCTATTGATCCTAGACATACAATGGGGATAGACTTCTAATGGTTTCCCTAGATGCCAACAAATTATTTTTCTTTTAACCAAGAAAAATAGTAAGCATACCTTATGACAAACGATTTGCTCACATATTTGGTTGATGCACCTCCTGAGATCCAACTCCAGCTCCTATAATCTGCTTCCTACACACGAGAAGACAAACAACTATTGATCTACTTTCTCTCCTAATGTTACGAAAATCCAATTCACTAGATCTCTCCTGATCTATTTAACATGAGACCATATCTAAGCATTTACAAATCAAATACAAACACATTTAGGGGAAACCAATTATCTATTCATTAACATGTAGGAAACCAATCAAACATAATACCTTGGATGTGAAATCATTTTTCTTTTCTCCTTGCTCCTAATTCCTCCTCAGCTTCTCAATATGACTAGGAAATTTGATTGTGGTCATTGTGACTGGAGAAGCACCTCTATAATTGGACATCACAACTCTGCAAAATATTCTTCCCCCTCTTTCTCAAGACTTTCCTTCTTTATATATATCCTTGGAAGAGGCTTGAGAGAGCTTCTAGATCTTCTGGAACTCACTGGAAACTCGAATGTTGTGATTTTATAGCCCCATACCACAAATATGCAACTGATCCCTCACTTACCTCTTCATAAATTTTCAAATCTAGAAGGTTGCAGGGATCATCGCTTGTTGCATTATAAATGGCCAACGACTAGCATCGCATGTTTTCTCCTATATTCCACGTGAAGACCCTAAAAAAAAGTCCTAAATCCTGAGCAAGAAATGTATTTTGACTTTCATCTTCTGCTAGATTCCCTTCTGGCATGTAGGGTGGAAATTAAGACTATAACATATACTACTAGCTATTCTACTTCCCACCAAATTGCATTACTCCAAGTGAAATATTCGCTATCTCCCCTTCATCATGTGTGATTCCTACTCATTTATAGTGGTATGTGTTACCATTTGTTGGCATTAATGTGAGTACCCTAACTTCAACAAGTGCAATCATCTTTCATTTAGGGTGGTGTGAGAAACTATCACCTAGAGTAGTGTGATCAACCTTCGTTTCAAAACATTGTGATCACACTAACTTGATTTGGTGTGAACTACCCTTTGAGTTAAACATTTCCATTTCTCTTCATTTATATGGTATCATGTACCTTCATTTGATTAGGGTGAGTTACCTTTACTTGAATAGGTGTAAGTGTCTTTGTTTAAACAAGTGCTCCATTGTTTCGATCTACCATTCTTTCAAAGCGTTACAACTTTTTTTGTGGGAACAACTTTGATTTCTTTCATTCATATGAGTGCGAGTAACCTTCATTTTTTTGGTAAGGGAATGACTCAACCACAAGGCTGTGGGTCAATCAGGAATCACGAATCCCAACATCCAGCTTCTCAATATGGTATACCATATCTCATGTAGATTTTTGTTTTTTAAACTTAAAGGAAGCGTGACAATATAGACGATAGTTCGTTGCAAGGTTATGATTTTTTTTGAACAAGCGTGGCAATAGCGACGAAAGTTCGTTGCACTTAGCCACGGATTTGCATTGCACATATAGCATCAACATCGTAAATTTTGTCTCTACCAAACGTTTTCGTTGCTATTGCCATGCTTTTACGTCGCAACTTTCCACAGTTTTGTGTCGCATGTATGGCATCTGCGTCGTAATCTGTTGGTAAGTTTTTTACTTTGGCACAGGTTTTCGTCCCTATTGCGACGAAGTTTCGTCGCTATTTCCACTCTTTATAAGGTAAACCTATCTTGATGGTGATACCATGTGGAGGGATAATTTCATCGTTGTTTCCATGAATACTTGGTTCGTGGATATAGCGACGAAAAATAGTCTTTGCTTTCGTGGAAAGTGCGATGGATATGTGTGGCAATAACAACGAAAAACCGTGGCAAATTTGGTCATATGTAGTAGTGTGAGATAGAACAGGAAATCTTTGCAATAGTTTGGAGGACTAAGCAGGGGGGATAACATGAGTGCCTTCTCAATGCATTAAAAGATCGTTGCACAAAATCATCCCAAACAAATGGGACCGCCTTCTTCAACAAGTGCATAAATATGTTGGTGATCTTGACGTAGTTTGTGAACGTCGTAGGAAATTAGATTTCCCCTATAAACTTTGAAGCTAACATATGTTATGCATGGGAGGCAACTAAACTATTGTCTCAAGCTTCAAATGATTGACCACAATCCCTTTATTGTATATAATAAAACCAAGAAGATGCCCTGAAATGACGCAAAATATGCACTTGCGAGGATTTAAATGAATCTGATTATAACAAAATTTCTCAAACACAAGGCAAAGACGAGTTGGATGATCAACTGTCTTACAAGAGCGAGCAACCTCATCTATTTAGGCCTCGAGGATGTAGTTAAGTTCATGAAAATTGAATGACATGGCCCATTGGAAAGTAGCTCCAACATTTTGAAGACCAAAAGGCATTTTCCAATAAGAAAATGTACCCCAAGAACAAATAAATGATGTCTTATGTTGGTCCTAAGGAAAATGGAAAATCCATAAGTGGAACATGAGGATGTAGCAATGAGGCTACTAGCCTCATATTTGATCGAAGATTCTCAGAGATGGTTAAGAGGGATACCTGACAATCATATAACATCTTATGAGGATTTTTCCAAGTTATTCAAGAATAGATGGACGACAAAGAAAGACAATGGGATGTTTTTATTTCAATTCAATCAATTAAATAAAAAGGAGAATGAGAAGGTGAGTGAATTTGACACCAGGTTTGACAAATTGTATAGTAAAATCTTGACAGATTTACATCCTACAACTGCAACTGTTCAAGTCCTCTATATAAATGCATTCAATGGGAAATTATGTTTCATTCTGAAGGACAATAATCCCACCACCTTGGCACAGGCCAAAGAGTACAATGTAGAGATTGAAGAAAATATCCTTGACTCAAACGTAGAACCTTTCCAATATCCTCGTGTCAAGGAAAAAACAAAGACTAAGGCTTCTAGTAGCAGTTCTCATGATCCGATTCCCTTCTTGACTCAAAAGATAGATCATATGAGTACTCAATTTGTCCAAGCACAAAATCAAATCATGGGCCGATTAGACACAAATTCTTCTCATAGTATGAATTTCATGGACATGATCTGTAACTTCTAAGAGGAAGAGGTCACACAGGAACAAATTGACGAAGCCAGAAGACAAGTAGAAAGAGAGGGGAGACTCTGGGCTTTAAATCAGTTGACAGATGATCAGAGGAAGGAACTAAGGAAGAGGGAATATTTTAAATACACTAGAAGAAATAAATTTTTATCTCCTCCATCACAACCTACCACTCCTCCTCCATCTAAAAAGAATGGGGTCCCACCACTTCCACCTCCAGTACACGAGTTTCTTCCAAATCCAACTCCCACATATGAGATTCAGTTGAACATATATGTTGCAACCATGTTTGGATAGTTGAATATGACGATCCCTGTTACAGAAATGTGCAAAATCCCTTCTATAAGGAGGGAACTCTTGAAGTTATTATAGGTACCAACTGAGAAGGAGGACCCTCCAATCATTTTGAACATCATGTATCTTGATTGGAAAAAGGACAACAACCCTCCTTTCTATCTTTCCTTGGGAATGAATGGCCTCCACCTGAACAATTGTATGCTAGATTTTGGGGCCTCAATAAATGTCATGTCTTTAAAGGCAATGCAAGAACTTGGTTTGAAGATGACCCGGACCTATGGAAATGTGTGCAACATTGATTCTAAAAGTGTCAAGGTTTATGGATTATTTGAGAACGTTGAGGTCTTCTTGATTGATTTTATGCATATCAACCTCATGAATATAGTAGTAATTGATGTCCTAGATGTTTGGCGAATGCTCTTATTGAGGAGTTGTCCTGCTGCCCTTGAAGGTTTCCTTAGCATGGATCTCACCCATGCACACATTCCTGTGGGAGATGGCACCTTTGAGGTATTATACAGTCAAGAGCAAGTTGAAAAGAATGTGATGGATCCCAACAGTCTTGGTTATATAAGTGAGGATGAGTTTGATGAGGTTCTGGATACCATTGAGTACGATCCACGAGACTTACCTTTCATGCAGGAAGATTGCATAAACAAGCTACTCCCAAGGAAAAATGAATACAACTAAAAGCTTCCAAAGTTCTAAGGGAAAGAGCTAGGGTCTATCCAAATATTGAAGAAAGAAGATAATAAGGACAAAGAACGTGAAGAAGCCATCAAATATGCAGTCAACACAAGACCTCCTTCCTGTCCTAACATTGAGAATATACCTTACATCAACTACATTGAAGGAAGTCTTGCGTTCACGTGGGAGAAGAAGAAGGGAAAGCCTAAATATGACCAGAAGGATGACAAATTTGGATTGGCCCTTACATCTATAACACCCTGTTTCCCCCAGTCTGTAAAAATAACTATACTGGACAAGAACTATGGAAAACTCAAATATGTGAATGTGTGATTTGAATGGACCTTAGTAAAAAGGTCCAGGAATGTAAATAATGTTATGAATATATAGATATATAACTGTTGAGAGGGGGATGTGCTAAAAAAGAGACCACAATGGATGAAGAAAGGTGGTGGAAGGCACCTAGAATGGTGGCGTTAACTTCCATCGAAACCAATATCGTATTTGGACTTCACTGGCCTGGAGAACCAAGAGCAGCTCGCTAGCCCCAAATTAAATTACTCGCCAGGTTGGTAGGTGAAGAGGCTCCTCATGAGTTAATGAGGCATGGGGGTGAACCACCCATCCATAGAGTCCTAATACCTGATCACCGCGAGGAATATCGTACCACACACAACCTCACCGAAAAGAGAAAAGGCAGGAAGAGTGCGCGATCAAGGGAAGATGCGAGGGAAAGAAGAGAAAAAAAAAGAACTCTGGAAAAATACAGAGTGAGTGACAACAGAGAAGAAGGAGAGTAACCTTCGTTCTTGGTCACTAGTGAATAGAGACTCAGTCTCACAGCATCGTGGCCCCAGCTTGGGGGTGGCTAGTGGTAAATCCATTCGGAATCGCTGAGCCTATGGTTGGGTGGAAACGAGCACCCCTCTCAGCAGTTGCATCACCTCTGGTGGTTTTCTGATAAGTGTTTTATATCTTTCATTTTGAAATTTATATGCTGACATGTATGCTCATAGTCTGTGCAATTATGAATGGTTTCAGTATGAGACTGTCTGTGTGGTGTTTTGAGCAGAAATAGTGGCTGCATGCTTTCATTGGAAAGACCACATATGGCTTATGTTTATAAATAGCTATATATATGTATGTCGAACTAATTCAGACTTCAAGTCTGTTCTCGGGAAATATATGCCCTTATTCATCTCAAGGGATGCCATGGATAGATCCCCCCCATAGAAACACCCTTCTTGGAAAGCTTACCAAGAACCTGAAAGAGGATTTGATGGCGTGAGTCTTAGTAATCCTGCACAAGGAAGAGTGGTCCTTTCAAAATCCTGATATTTCGACATTTCATCACCCAGGGTATCCAAGCGCGAGTCCTCTCGTACTCGCAAGTCCCGAAACCCCGATTTACAAAATACCAAAATGGCAGCGTGTGGATAAGTATCGATTGACAGATGAGATCCTGTCGGAAGATCTGAGGTCAGTCGCGACCGTTAGATTGGAGGAAGAAACGAGGGCGTTAATGCCTCAACCCCTTTCCCTTTTATCTTCGTAAGTAGGAAAGAAGTTGGGACCACATATCCCCAGGATATGTGGGAGTATCTGGACTGTACATTTATAGGGACGCGTGGCTGACGGTAAGCGTTTCGGCATTTCAGTACCCGGGAAAACAAAGGGCAAGAACCCTGATCATCGCGAGTCGTGAAACCCCGATAACCGAAACCCCAGAATAGTTTAAGGAGTGGATGAGATAGGGTAGTTCAACATTTCGGTACCCGAGATACTTAAGTGTGAGGCCCTTTGTACTCACAAGTCCCGAATCCCCGGTCAATGAAATTCCGATGGGAGAAACCCCGAAATAGATGCGCAGGTTTAGGAGTCGGTATTTCGGAGTTTTGGCTCCCGTAAGGTCTAGGCGCGAGATCTCCTATCTACACACATCATGAAACTCCGATTCATGAAATCCCAAAATGATAATAGGACGGAGTAGCTATGATTTTTTGCTGTTCCGGCTCCCCGGAAAACCTAGGAGTGAGACTTCTTGTCATTACCCATCGCAAAATCCCGAAGTATGAGATCCAGAAAAGGTCTAGCGTGGGTAAGCCTTGGTGTTTCGGTGTTTTGGCAACCGGGAAACCCAAGGGTCAGTCTTCTTGTACACATTAGTCCCGAAATCCCGATGGGTAAAGTCCCAAAAGAACAATACGCGGATAGGTTACGAGACTTCGGCATTTCAGAAATCAGAATACTTAAGGGCGTATTCCCTTGTACTCGCATCTCCCAAACTCCCGACTTGTGAAGTCCCAAAATGGCTTAACACGGACAGGTATTTGGAGTGTCAGTGTTTCGACACCTGGGATACCTGACGGTAAGTTTGCTTATGTTCACCAGTCCCGAAAACCCGATCTGCAAATTCCAGGAATGGACTGAGCGACACATATATACAACTATACGTATGTTAAGGTTTCAAAGTTTTGGCTCCCGGGAAACCTAAGTGCGAGACCTCCTGTCGTCGCATATCCTGAATTCCCGATGGTAGAAATCTCGAAATAGGGAAGTATGTTTAGAGTTAGTAATTCGGAATTTGGCTCCCGGAAGACCCTGATGTGAGACCTTCTGTCATCGCATCCCCCGAACTCCTAATTTGCGAAATCCCGATAGGCGAAGTCCCGAAATGGATTCGCACACATGGTTTTGGTGTTTTGACTTTCCGGTGCCCAAGACTCTCAAGGGTCAGTTTTCCTTGTAATTCGCTAGCCACAAAATTTCAATGGATGAAACCCCAAAATGAACAAGGGAATACCTATATCGCGATTTCCCGTATCACGAAAATCGATGAGTACCCTCCGATAAGGCCTGTGACCATAACTGCCGATCAGATGAGTGCGGATAAGGGATGACAGGATTTGTATCAGGTTCTGTAGGGACTCGGGGAAATTCTATTCCTCGGAGAAAAGAAGAAAAGGTCGGAAAACTTTAAATTCTGTAGTGGGTGTGTTACAAATTGGTATCAGAGCATGGTTACAACACTTGGCCTACTTGGGCTCATGAATGAGTTGCGTATAAGCTCCGTTCGAAACGCTCCTAAAAGGAGTAACCCCATGTCTTAACCTTCCTAATCAAAAGACGAAGTTAAGAATGAAAACTCCTATTGTGTGTGTGTGTGTGTATGTGAAAAATATGAATTATGTACTGGTTATAAATAAATATAAAAATTGACTAATAACCAACGTTTGTATTTTTCACACAAGCGGAAGATCAACCGCGGGGGAAATTATCAACGTATAAAATGCTGACTCACCAAGAGATGGGGGAAGGCTCCCACAATCGAGACGAAGAGTTTGATGAAAGGAGGGTGGTAGGGACCCCTCCAAATCTAGCCGAGACTGTGAGGAGCCTTATGGTCAAATTACAAAGCTGCAAGGATGACAATGAAAGGATGATGAAAGAACAAGAAAAGCAAACAGAAATTAACGCAGTTTTACTGCAGAGTTTATCCGATCTACAAAGACAAATGTAGCATGAACCTGAAATTCAGAAACGTGGTCATATCAGTGGCCACACTGAGAGGAGCACCTCGAAAAAGGTCCACCCCAGAAGTAAAGGAAAAGTGTCGGATGATTCCTCTAAGAAGGAAGCTGGCGATTCAAAGGGCTCTTCTAGCAACAGAACCAGTTCCTATGCCCCAAGGAAACAAAAGAAGCAAAATCCTTCCAAAGGTTGTAAATTCAAAGAATTCAGAAAAGCCAAACCACCCTCCTTCGATGGTGAAATAAAGAAGGGAGAGGAAGTAGAGGCCTGGCTACTTGGACTAAAGAAATATTTCAGAGTCCATGACTTCTCAGAAAATTTGAAGGCCCGAGTGGCCACCTTCAACTTGAACGGAAAAGATTCCATTTGGTGGGAAGACCTTAAGAATGTGAAAGGGGTTCATGAAGAGGACCTGTCTTGGAAGCAATTTGAGAAATACTTTCGGAAGAAGTATTTGTCGGAAAAATATTTTGACGAGAATACCAAAGAATTTTATGAACTCAAACTGGGACAACTCACTATAGAATAATATGTCAACAAATTCCTCGATTTATTGAGGTATGTATCGTATATAAAAGTGGAAAAGGCAAAGGTGCAACGCTTCATCAGTGGAATACCTAAGGACTATCGGAATAGAATTGAATTTGATGAGCCAAAGACTCTAGAAGGCACTATTCGAAAGGCAACCTATTGTCATGAACAATTTGGGCATCGAGTAGAACCTCACAAAGGATGGAAACAGAAGAACAGTTCAAGATTTCAAAAAAAGGGGATTAAATTCCTAGGATTTAAGAACTATAAGAAGAACTCAAAAATGAGCTTCCCAGCCCAGAGTGTGCAGCAACATAATTTTCCCTCCTTGAGCAGAAATAAAACTTCTGGACCCATATTAGTGAAGACTGATAACCCCAAGAGAGAACCTTTGAAATGCTGGGGTTGCGGGGAAGAACATCTATTGAGAGATTGTCCACACCAATAACAGAATAGTCAGAGGATTTATAACATCCAGGAATCTACCACCGTCAATGATGTGGCCATGAGTGTGCCGCAAGTTTATGCAACCTTGGATAATAACCAAGCTGACCACCAAGCTTCAGTGGTGGAAATAGAAGGTATGATTTCCAACCATCTACTGTCTATTTTGATTGACCCTGGTTCAAATTTGAGTTATATAGCCCCTAAGGATGTTGATAAGTGTAAACTACAGCCACAAAAACTTACCAAGCCATGGTTGGTACAGTTAGCCACTGGCACCAAAAGAAGGGTAGCAGAGGTCATACCAATCTGCCAATTAATGTTGGGTGAATTTCCCACCCAAGCAACCCTTAACTTATTACCCCTGGGATCATATGATCTGTTGATTGGTATGGACTGGCTGGCCACCCATAAAGCCAGATTGGACTGTTACCATAAAACCTTAGAATGTGTAAGTAAAGAAGGAAATAGGATAACCCTTCAAGGGATCCGAAAACCTATCTTGGTGAGACAAATATCAGCTCTACAAATGAGAAAGTATTGCCGAAAAGGATGTCCCCTATATGCAATACAGGTGTTGAAAACTATCGAAGGTGACAAACCAAGCCCTGACGATCACTCTATCCTGAGATAATACAAATATGTGTTTCTGGAAGAGGTATCGGGTCTACCTCTGAGAAGGGACATAGACTTCTCGATAGAACTTGCACCAGGAGCGGTGCCAGTGTCTAGGACACCCTACCGGATGAGAACACCTGAACTAGTTGAACTTAAATTGCAATTAAGAGAAATGATGGATAAGGGCGATATTCGGCCCAGTGTGTCTCCATGGGGAGCACCAGTCCTATTTGTGAAAAAGAAGGACGGTACCCTTAGACTGTGTATAGATTATAAACAACTCAATAAGGTAACCATAAAGAACAAGTACCCCTTGCCCAGGATCGATGACTTGTTTGATCAATTGGGGGGTGCGTTTATTTTCTCAAAGATTTATTTGAGTTCGGGATACCATCAAGTCCGAATCAAGGGTGAAGACATCCATAAAACTGCCTTCCTGATGAGGTATGGTCACTATGAGTTTGTGGTAGTACCATTTGGGTTGACCAATGCCCCTACCACTTTCATGTGCTTGATGAAAAATGTACTCAGAAAATCCCTAAACAAATTTGTGCTTGTTTTTATTGACGATATATTAATTTATTCCAAGAACATAAAAGAGCATGAAGAGCATCTTAAACTTGTGTTGCAAGTGCTAAGAGAAGATCAACTCTATGCCAAATTCAACAAATGTGAATTCTTCCAGAAGCAAATACATTACTTAGGCCATGTTATATCTGAAGAAGGAGTAGCAGTAGACCCTGATAAAATCAGGTCTATCATGGAATGGCCTACCCCAAAGGATGTTTAGGATATCAAATCCTTTATGGGATTAGTAGGATACTATAGGAGATTTATAAAAGGATTCTCCAAGATTGGTTGTCCAATCATTGCCCTCCAAAAGAAGGGGACAAAATTCATGTGGACACAGAAATGTGAAGAAAGATTCCAAACCCTAAAACATCTACTGACCCACGCACCCATGCTGAAGATCGTCGATCCCGAAGCTGACTTCCTTGTGTGCATAGATGCCTGTAAGGAAGGGCTCAGAGGAGTCCCTATGCAAGGAGGAAGTGTGGTCTGCTATGAATCTCGAAAATTGAATGGGCACAAAGTCAACTATGTGACCCATGATCTAGAGTTGGCTTCCATAGTGCATGCCTTGAAAATGTGGAGGCATTACCTCCTAGGAAGAAAATTTGTACTTATGACAAATCACTGTGGATTGCGATATCTTTTTGACCAACCAAAGCTCAATGCTAGACAAGCTATGTGGATGGCCCTCAGCGAGTTTGACTTCGAAATCAAACACATTAAAGGAAAGGAAAATAGGGTGGTCGATGCCCTTAGCAGAAGTATGAAAAAAATTCACCTGGCAACGGTGAGCACCTGTAAGAAGGATGTCAAGGAAAGAGTTAGAAATGCACAAGAGATAGACACATTCTTCCAGACCGTGACCTCGTACCTGCAGCAAGAACCCACATGGATAAAGTATGAAGGACACCAGATGACAGAAGAAGGTCTCCTCACTTACCAAAGTAGACTATATATTCCAGATTGTGACGACTTGAAGAGGTTCATTATGGATGAACTACATAAAATATCCTATACTGGTCATCCAGGATATCAGAAAATGATCACGACCACCAGGAAACAATTCTATTGGCCCGGGTTGAAGAAAGACATAGTCGAGTACCTAGCCAAATGCATAGAATGCCAACAAGTAAAAGCAAAACACCAACACCCAGTAGAATTATTACAACCTCTGCCAATCCCCGAATGGAAATGGGAAACCATCTCCATGGATTTCATCACTGGATTACCAACCTCGACCAAACAGAGTGACGCCATTATGGTAGTGGTGGATAAATTGAGTAAGTCTACTCATTTCATCCCCGTCAAATCGACTTGCAAGGCAATAGGTATCGCCCAGGTATTCATGAAGGAGATATTCAGACTGCATGGTATGCCAAAAGAGATTGTGTCTGATAGAGACACGAAGTTCACTTCCAACTTTTGGAAATCACTGATGGCGGGTTTAGAGACCAAATTGCTATTTAGCACCACATATCACCCTCAAACCGACGGACAGACAGAAAGAGTGAACCAAATACTTGAAGACATGCTAAGAATGCATGTAATCCATCAACCCAAGAAGTGGGAAGACTACCTGCCACTGGTAGAATTCGCCTACAACAACGACTACCAAGCATCCTTAAAGATGAGTCCCTTCGAAGTCAACTATGATAGGTTGTGTAACACAACAGTCAGCTGGAGTAATCCCGTAAACATGATTTCTTTTGGACCCAACATGTTGAAAGAAATGGAACAACAAGTGACTCAGATAAAACAAAACCTGAAGGTCGCTCATAACTGACAGAAAAGTTATGTCGACCAAAAGAGAACTCCAAGAGAGTTCAAAGCGGGAGATCATGTATATCTTAGAGTTAGGCCCAGGAAAAGTTCCCTGAAAATGGGAGCTTGTGCCAAGTTATCACCTCGGTATTGTGTACCCTTTGAGGTTCTAGATAAAGTGGGACCTATAGCCTATAGGCTAGCACTTCCTCCCACAGTAAAAGCACATAATGTTTTCCATGTTTCATTATTGAAGAAATATGTGCATGATTCTAATCATATAATTGACTGGTCTGTGATCCAGGTGGAACCGGAGGGAGAATTTCTACCAGAACCTCAATGCATACTGGACAGAAAGGAAACCCCACTCTGGAACTGAACCATTGCACAGGTCAAGGTGCAGTGGAAACATTTTGGCCTAGATGAGGCTACATGCGAAATGGAGGATGCCATGAAATGAGCATATC
Organism: Picea engelmannii; assembly: GCA_009831015.1. Classification (NCBI taxonomy): domain Eukaryota; kingdom Viridiplantae; phylum Streptophyta; class Pinopsida; order Pinales; family Pinaceae; genus Picea; species Picea engelmannii. Next base: position 96,923 of record ML813428.1, on the reverse strand, counting down.
TAATTTTGTTTACATCTGTACATGCATGTCAAGTTGATAGATAAAACATCGAGGATGATGTTCCTTTAAGTGGGAGGGAATTGTAACACCATGTTTCCCCCAATCTGTAAAAATAACTATACTGGCCAAGAACTATGGAAAACTCAAAGATGTGAATGTGTGATTTGAATGGACCTTAGTAAAAAGGTCCATGAATGTAAATAATGTTATCAATATATATATATATAACTACTGAGAGGGGGATGTGCTGAAAATGAGACCACGATGGCTGAAGAAAGGTGGTGGAAGGCACCTGGAATGGTGGCGTTAACTTCCACCGAAACCAATACCGTATTTGGACTTCACTGGCCCAGAGAACCAAGAGAGGCTCGCTGGCCCCAAATTAAATTACTCGCCAGGTTGGTAGGTGAAGAGGCTCCTCAGGAGTTAATGAGGGATGGGGGTGAACCGCCCATCCGTAGAGTCCTTAGACCTAACCACCGCAAGGAAGATTGTGCCACACGCAACCTCACCGAAAAGAGAAAAGGAAGGAAGAATGTGCGATCAAGGGTAGACGCGAGGGAAAGAAGAGAAAAAAAAAAGAAATCTGGAAAAATACAGAGTGAGTGATAGCAGAGAAGAAGGAGAGTAACCTTCGTTCTCGGTCACTGGTGAACAGAGACTCAGTCTCGCAGCATCGTGGTCTCAGCTCGGGGGTGGCTAGTGGTAAATCCATTCGGAATTGCTGAGCCTAAGGTTGGGTGGAAACGAGCACCCCTCTCAGTAGTTGCATCACCTCTGGTGGTTTTCTGATAAGTGTTTTATATCTTTCATTCTGAAATTTATATGCTGACATGTATGCTCATAGTCTATGCAATTATGAATGGTTTCAGTATGAGACTGTATGTGTGGTGTTTTGAGCAGAAATAGTGGTTGCATGCTTTCATTGGAAAGACCACGTATGGCTTATGTTTATAAAAAGCTATATATATGTATATCGAACTAATTCAGACTTCAAGTCTGTTCTCGGGAAATCTATGCCCTTATTCGTCTCAAGGGATTCCATGGATAGATCCCCCCCATAGAAACACCCTTCTTGGAAAGCTTACCAAGAACCTGAAAGAGGATTTGATGGTGTGAGTCTTAGTAATCTTGCACAAGGAAGAGTGGTCCTTTCAAAATCCCTTTATTTTGGCATTTCGACACACGGGGTATCCAAGCGCGAGTCCTCTCATACTCGCAAGTCCCGAAACCCTGATTTACGAAATCCCAAAATGGCAGTGTGTGGATAAGTATCGATTGGCAGTTGAGATCCTGTTGGAAGATCTGAGGTCAGTCGCAACCATTAGATTGGAGAAAGAAACGAGGGCGTTAATTCCTCAACCCCTTTCCCTTTTATCTTCGTAAGTAGCAAAGAAGTCGGGACCGCAGATCCCCAGGATCTGTGGGAGTATCTGGATCATCCATTTATAGGGACGTGTGGCTGACGGTAAGCGTTTCGGTGTTTCAGTACCCGGGAAAACAAAGGGAAAGAACCCCGATCATCGCGAGTCGCGAAACCCTGATAACCGAAACCCCGGAATAGTTTAAGGAGTGGATGCGATAGGATAGTTCGACATTTTGGTACCCGGGATACTTAGGTGTGAGACCCTTTGTACTCGCAAGTCCCGAATCCCCGGTTAGAGAAATTCCGATGGGAGAAACCCCGAAATAGATGTGCAGGTTTAGGAGTCGGTATTTCGGAGTTTCAGCTCCCGGAAGGTCTAGGCGCGAGATCTCCTGTCTGCGCACATCACGAAACTCTGATTTGCGAAATCCTGAAATGATAATAGGACGTAGTAGCTATGAGTTTTCGGTTTTCCGGCTACCGGGAAAACCTAGGAGTGAGACTTCTTGTCATTACCCATCACGAAATCCCGAAGTATGAGATCCGAAAAAGGTCTAGCATTGGTAAGCCTTGGTGTTTCGGTGTTTTGGCAACTGGGAAACCCAAGGGTCAGTCTTCTTGTACACATCAGTCCCAAAATCCCGATGGGTTAAGTCCCGAAAGAACAATACATGGATAGGTTATGAGACTTCGGCATTTCAAAAATCGGAATACTCAAGGGCGTATTCCCTTGTACTCGCATCTCCCAAACTCCCGACTTACGAAGTCCCGAAATGGCTTAACACGGATAGGTAGTTGGAGTGTCGGTGTTTCGACACCTGGGATACCTAACGGTAAGTTTGCTTATGTTCACCAGTCCCGAAAACTCGGTCTGTGAATTCTCGGAATAGACTGAGTGACACATATATACAACTATACGTATGTTAGGGTTTCAGAGTTTTGGCTCCCGAGAAACCTAAGTGCGAGACCTCCTATCGTCGCATATCCCGAATTCTTGATGGCGGAAATCCCGAAACAGAAAAGTATGTTTAGAGTTAGTAAATCGGAGTTCGGATCCCGGAAGACCTCGATGTGAGACCTTCTGTCATCGCATCCCCCGAACTCTCGACTTGCGAAATCCCGATAGGCGAAGTCCCGAAATGGATTCGCACACATGGTTTTGGTGTTTCGGCTTTCCAGTGCTTGTGACTCTCAAGGGTCAGTTTTCCTCATAATTCGCTAGCCACGAAATTCCGATGGATGAAACCCCAAAATGAACAAGGGAATACCTGTATCACGATTTCCCGTATCGCAAAAATCGATGAGTACCCTCCGATAAGGCCTGTGGCCATAACCGCCGATCAGATGAGTGCGGATAAGGGATGACAAGATCTGTATTAGGTCCCATAGGGACTCATGGAAATTCTATTCCTCGGAGAAACGAAGAAAAGGTTGGAAAACTTTAAATTCTGTAGTGGGTGTGTTAAAACATCATCAAGAAGAAGTTCGAGAAAGAGAAGTATTAGTTGATAGCTTTGGACGGGAGAAAGATGATATTTCCAGTGGATGGGTCTCTTCTCCAACCCTACGTTCAGATCACTTGACTTCTTCAGGGCCCAGGCCCTAAGTAAGTATGTAGGTCATCTTGCTTTCCTTGCATTTGCATATTGATTGCTCATGATAGTTTATATGCATTTCATATTCCATTTTTCTCTACTTGCATATTGATTTCATGTTTAAATTTTTGAAAAAATGCTAAAAATTTATTTTCTAGATTTCATTTTTGATTTTAATATATATGGATGAAGGGTGATAGAACCACACTATATTTTACAATGTTATGTTTCAGCGTAGGAACAGGTCCACCAGGAGATGTTACGATTCTCATGCACTCTACGACGAGTACATGTCCTCATGTAGGATCTAGATGTTATCCCTAACTTCTAGGGATAACTAAGGAGATGATGTTTCAAGGCCCTTAGGTTGAAAACATGGAGTACCGAGAGACAACTTGACCATTAGTGTCCACTTGCATAGAAAGAGACCCACCTCACCACCATAGCTCCAGGTTCATCACGATGGTATCCACCACATCAGCTGGCCTTCAGAATACATTGGGTCTTTCTCCATGAGGTACAAGCGAAGTATTATGGTGAGTGTCATTTCAATATCTGAAGCATTTGAGTTTTTTGCATCTATTATTGTTTTTTATTATGTGACGTTTTCTTGGACATTGTGATCTTTGCTTTGTTTCACTTTGGTGGTTGACATTGTACCCTAGTAAGTAGTTTCCCTTAGGGATAGGTTTGCTACTGGGAGGTCCTCTTGACGATTCATCGTGCCATTCTCAACCATACTTGTCACTTTCCACACATCATCCCATCATCTCCTTATCTTTTGGGATTTTCAGGTGTACCGAACCAAGAAGGGGTTGTCCCTCATTTCATGGGAAGAAGGGGTTGAAGGCCCAAAGTCTCGCAGCTGGAAACATATAAAATCCAATCATTAACCTTCTAGATGCTCACCCAGGGATCCTGGGGAGAATGAAATGTCTCTTATAAGAAACCGATGGGACCCATAAAAGAATAACTAATAACAAAATGCCAACTAGGGTGGAGCATGTGTGGGCATTGTTTTTATTGCTTAGGTAGAAGCCCCAAACATATTTTCAACTTGGGGAAGCATGATGTGACTAGGGTAGAATCAAGGTGGGCACAATTTTTCATGCTTAGGTAGAAGCCCCACCTTAGCTTCAACCTAGAAACATCCTAAAAGAATAAAAGGCAATAAATGGGCTTGGAAAAAGGTTGCATTGAAAATGAAGGTGGAGCACATCCTCTACAAAGGAACCCATAAGTGAGACACTACAACCCCTTGTATGTCATGAACCCCATCCCCAAAATTATTCCCTCCATCCATGACACTTATTCCACATGAATTAGAAGGAGGTCCCCTCAGGAAACACCCCTAAACTTGAGGTACGATTCACACAATAGGTCGTTCTGTCAACTCTACCATTGTGAGAAGACTCATGGTGGAAATTTGTGCCCTTTTTGAGAAATCTCTCTCTCTTGTGCTCTTGTTTTGGTTTCTTTGTGTTATTGGTGGAATAAGTAATGCACCACCTCTCTTCAAGCTATTCTCTTTCATTTGTGGTCGATTAATCTTGGTAAAATAAGGTTTATCTTATTGTTTCTTGGACTATGTAAGGAACTATCTTGTTGTTGCTTCATTGCTTGGTTACAAGTGTGATTTGATAGACTTATTGGGGAGTATAAGGGCTTACAAACCCACCATATCCATCATTTTTGTCTTGGAATAATTTGTTGCATAAAGTTTTACGAGGAGAAGTAAACACGTTTACACCCTTAGTACTTCCTAGTTCACCTTGCTTGCCTTAGGGAGTAAAAGGCTTACACCCCCAAGGGGAGAGGATTGCTAGCTATTTTTAATTTTTAATCCATAAATCAATAGCTAAAGGCACTAATCTAATTGCATTGGAGAAATAAAATCTTGCATTGGTTAACGTGAAAACTTGGGATTTTGAGATTGTTTAAATTGGAATAAATTTTAAGCTTTATATGCTTGGTTGAGCCACTAGGGTGTCTCATTTTGATAAGTAATTCTTGTTGTTGTTATAATGTTTAAACTACAACCATTAGGGATGCAAAAACCCTAAAAAAATCTCTTAATAACTCACAATCTTGTTGGGTATGTGTTATATTCTTTGCATGTGTGTGTGTGGGCGCGTCAGATTTGACAACTGCATCTGATGATCCCTTTAGTAGTGCTCTTTGTGTCATGTGCGCCAGGAGATTCCTGGCCCCCCTGGTTACGCATAGTGCCCCGATTTTTTTTTTTGACGCGGTTTTTGCTATTTTTAGCGGTTTTCTAAATTAATCCCGGATTAAGGGATTAGGGTTTTGATATCTACAGAATACCTAAAAACATTGTATATATTGTATGGTGAATGGTGAAATTCAATATAATGAATATAAGAAAGGTTTTCCCCAGATGAGGGTTTCCGGTATAAATATTTGTGTACTATGTGTATGAGCCATTGATTAATTTATGTTTTTCTTAAGAACCTATATGCATTGCTTTACTTCACATGTTTAAAAATTACATGTGGTATTGGAGCTCATTTTTTGCTTCAGAGGGACGCCTTTGTTGTTGAGGGTTTGGCTCAGTCTTGATAAATCAAGTTTATATTGGGTCTGTGATAAACCTGGGTTTAGTGGGAGCTTTTGCATTGGTTATTCGAGTGTAGAAAGAGGAATGGCGAGCTCTTCTAGAATAGAGATATAGAAGTTCAATGGTAAAAACTTTGAGCTATGGAAGCTGAAGATGGAGGACCTTCTTGTAGACAAAGAAAAATGGATCATTGTGGATCATGGTACACAACCTACTGGTACGCAGCCTACTGGAACACAGTCCACTGGTACACAACCTACTAGTATACAAACTACTATTACACCACCTAGTGGTATGTCGAAGGAAGATTGGGAGAAGTTGGACAGAAGAGCAAGGAGTACTATTCGACTCTGCCTGGTAGATTCAGTGTTGTTGAATGTCTCATGAGAATATACAACCAAGGAACTATGGGATAATTTAGGGAATTTGTATCAATGAAAGTTCCTAGTAAACAAGATGTTTCTTCAAAAGAAGTTGTATCATCTTAGGATGGAAGATGGAGATTTTGTGACAGAAAATCTAAATGCCTTTAATACTCTAGTAAGTCAACTTGTCTCTGTTAATATTACGATTGCATAAGAAGATAAGTGTATTACTTTGTTATGTTCTTTTACAGACTCTTGGGATAATCTAGATGTAGCAATTGGTAGTACCACTCAATCTACATTGAAGTATGAGGATGTAGTCGCATCCTTGTTAGTTGAAGAGATGAGGCGGAAAAACATGGATGGTCATAGCCCATATGCTTTATCTGTAAGAGGTCGTACCCAAGACAGGAATCTCGGTAAGTCTTCAGGGGGGAGACCTAAATCTATAGGTAGATCTAAGTCTCCAAGAAAATATTTGAGGAAATGTTGGAAGTGTGGTAAAATAGGGCATTATAAGAAAGATTGCAAGTCTAAGAAGGTTGATAAACCAAAGGGATCTGATAGTACCTCTTCCACAGAGGCAAAAACCTCCACTGAAGAAGGAGGTGATGTTTACCTGGCATCTACAGGTACACATGTAGACCGTGATGTATGGTTAATCAACTCAGGTGCGTCATACCATATGACTCCTCACAGGGAGTGGTTCTCTAAATATGAAAAATACGATGGTGGTGATGTATTCCTAGGAGATGAATCGACAACCAAAATCATGGGACATGGAAGGGTTAAGTTGCTGCTAAAAGATGGAAGGATTAGAAATCTCCCTCGGGGCCTGCACATTCCAAAACTATCTAAGAGCCTAATAACTGTAAGCAAGTTGGATGATGCAGGAGTGGATACTGTATTTGGAAAGAGAACTTGCAAGATGGTACGAGGAGTAATGGTGTTGATGAGGGGAGTTCGGTGTGTAACTTTGTACAGGTTGTTGGGAAGAACTTATACTAATGGATGTAATAGTTATGTTGTCCTTGAGCAGACAAATAAAGAAGACAAGACCAATATCGTCCCTGAAAAGAAGACCATGTTGTGGCATCAAAGATTGGGGCATATTGGAGAAAAGGGCCTTCGAACACTACACGGTAAAGGCATTGTTGAAGGTATGTCTAATTTCACTCTGGATTTTTATTTATGTGAACATTGCATATATGGTAAACATAATCGAGTAGGATTCCCATCTGATGCTACAAGAGCAAATGAGATCTTAGAGTTGATACATAGTGATGTGTTTGGACCTATTCCTGTTCCATCCCTAGGTAAATATGTGTATTATGTTTCATTCATAGATGATTTCTCAAGCAACACATGGATTTATTTTCTTAGAAAGAAATCTGAGGTATTTGATAAATTTAAAGAGTTTTAGGCCTTGGTAGAAAATTAGATAGAAAAGAAAATAAAGGTATTGAGAACAGATAATGGTGGAGAATTATGTGGAAATGAATTCGAAGAATTCTGTAAGAAGTGTGGTATAGCAAGGAAGAAGACTACTCCATACGCTCCTCAACAATATGGAGTTGCAGAAAGTATGAACATGACACTGATGGAAAAAGCAAGGAGCATGCTTAGCAATGTCGAGTTAGGACATGAATTCTAGGAAGAGGTAGTCATTACAACATGTTACCTGGTCAATCGATCACCTTCATCAGCGTTGGATGATAAAACTCCACACAAGGTATGGACTGAAAAGAATCCCTCTCTTCAACATCTTAGAGTGTTTGGTTGTGATGCTTATGTACATGTTCCAAAGGAAAATAGGAGTAAGCTGGATAAAAAGGCTGAAAAGTGTATCTTTATTGGTTATAAAGATGGTGTGAAAGGTTATAATCTTTGGAACCTAGAAACTAAGAAGACTGTTTACAGTCGGGATGTTGTTTTTAGAGAGGTAAAAGATGTGTCCAAATAGGAATTCCTACCAAGGAAAGATGAACCTGAGAAAATAGAGCTAGAGTTGGATGATGCAAAATATGAATCATCTGAAGAAGATGAAGCAGAAGTTGAAGAAGAACCTCATACCCCAGTATTGAGGAGATCAATGCGATAAAGAAGGCAACCAAAAAGGTATAGTCCACCTGATTTCTATTCCAATTTTGCTTTATTTATTACTGATGATGATCCCAGAACTGTCAGGGAATTAGTGAATTCAGATGATAGTAAACTATGGAAGAAGGCCATGGTTGAAGAAATGGATGCCTTGGATAAGAATGAGGCATGGGATATAGTTGAGTTTCCAGCTAGAAGAAAATCTATTGGTAGCAAATGGTTGTTTAAGAAGAAGTTTAATGCATAAGGAAAAGTGGAGAAATACAAAGCTCAGTTAGTAGCAAAAGGGTATTCCCAGGTAGAGGGAATTGACTTTGGTGATATTTTTTCTCTTGTTGCTAAGTTAACTTCTATTATATTTCTTTTATCTATTGTTGTTGCTTTTGATCTTGAAGTGGAACAGATGTATGTGAAGACAACATTCCTACATGGGGATCTGGAATAAGAAATCTACATGAAGCAACCAGAAGGATTTGTAGTGAAGGGAAAGAAAGAGTTGGTCTGTAAGCTAAAGAAGTCACTATATGGTCTGAAGCAATCACCTAGGATGTGGTACCAAAAGTTTGATACATACATCCTTGGATTGGGATTTGTAAGAAGCAGGGTTGATCACTGTGTACATTCCAAGCAGGTTGGTAATCACTTCATTTATGTAGTGTTGTATGTTGATGACATGTTGTTGGTAGGAAATAACATGGATGTTATCAAGGAGGTGAAATCACAGCTATCCTCCAAATTTGACATGAAGGATCTAGGTGCTGCTAACTTCATTCTGGGAATGGAAATTAAAAGAGATCATGCTAACATGAAACTCTGGTTGAATCAGAGAAAATATGTTGAGACAATATTGCAGAGGTTTAATATGCATGGAATTAAACCGATCAAGGTTCCTATTCCTATAGGTGTAAAGTTATATGCAGATCAGTGTCCCAAGACACGGGAATAAGAAGAGGACATGTCCCATGTTCTGTATGCCAATATAGTTGGCAGTTTGATGTATGCAATGATTTGTACTAGACTGGACATTGCACATGCAGTGAGAGTTTTGAGTAGTTATTTATCAAAACCAGGGAAGGAGCATTGGACAACAGTAAAGAGGGTCTTCGGGTATTTGCGTGGCACTACCAATTATGGATTGTGCTACCAAGGAAGACCAGGATTGGAAAGAGTGGTGAACATACATGGCTTTGTTGATGTAGACTGGGCTGGAGATCTGGATCGTAGAATATATACAAGTGGGTATGTGTATAACCTATTTGGAGGAGCAATTAGTTGGATGAGCAAAAGACAGGTTGTAGTGGCACTCTCAACTATAGAAGCTGAATACATGGAAACCACTCATGCAAGCAAGGAAGCAATATGGTTATAGAGATTGTGTCCAGGTATTAGGTTGGTACAACAAGAAGTGATATTAGATTGTGACAACCAGAGTGCAATCTTCTTGGCAAAGAACCCATCTTATCATTCGAAGACAAAGCATATCGATGTTCAGTATCACTTTGTCAGAGACATGGTTGAGGAAAAGAAGGTGTTGTTGGAAAAGGTTGACACTTTAAAGAATGTTGCAGATTCATTAACAAAGTATGTGAGCATAGAAAATTTCTCCTGGTGTAGAGTAACAATGGGCATTGTTGCCCTGCATTGTTGACTATATAATCCTGTGGACCCCTGGATGCAAAGAAAACAACAAGTGGGAGAATGTTCGGTATGTGTTATATTTTTTGCATGTGTGTGTGTGGGCGCGTCAGATTCAAGAAATGCGTCTGATGATCCCTCTAGTAGTGTTTTTGGTGTCGTGTGCGTCGGGCGCTTCCTGGGGGGCCAGGTATGGCCCCCCCTGGTTATGCGCAGCGTTTGGGGCAGCGCCCCCAATTTATTTATTTTTGGGTGGTTTTTGCTATTTTTAGAGGATTTTGCTATTTTTAGCGGTTTTCTAAATTAATCCCGGATTAATGGATTAGGGTTTTGGTATCTACGAAATACCTAAAAACATTGTATATATTGTATGGTGAATGGTGAAATTCGATATAATGAATATAAGAAAGGTTTTCCCCGGTTGAGGGTTTCCAGTATAAATCTTTGTGTACTATTTGTATGAGCCATTGATTAATTTATGTTTTGGTTAAGAATCTATATGCATTGCTTTACGTCACAAGTTTAAAACTTACAAATCCAACTGTTAGAAATTGCTAGAAGTTTTCCCCTATAATCTATCAATCTCAGCGCACTTTTTAGGTGAATTTTTGGCAATTTTTGGTGGTTGATTCCCTTGTTGTAACAACTTGTGTGATACATCCATAAGGCTGATAATTATCTCTGCAGTACTTGTTTATGACAAACTTATCTTGTTGCTAAAGTTCCATGCATCAATACATGAGTTAAACTAGTCATTGCTATCTTGTCTCTTGCATCCTTAGATAGGATTTTAGCAATTTTATTTGCATATCTTATTATCCTTTGTTGTTGATATATATCATTGTCTATTGTTGCAATTAGGGACAAAAATCTTAACTTGCTTGTCCAACACATTATTGGGCTTGTATCTTCATTTTCCTTGTGTCTCGAGTGGGCACACTCACTTTTTGGTAGGTCTTCTATACTGTGGTACATCTTCCACGAGCTACGAGACTCTTTTCAAGCCCTTTTTAACCTTCCATCATTGACCTATAGGGAGATACTTCATCATCTCTTCATATTCCATCTCATTTTCCCTAGGGTCTCCCAGGATTCCCTCCTTGAGGTTATTACATCATCTCTAAGGTGACAGGAATACCTATCTAAGGTGACAGGAATACCTATCTAAGATGACATTGGGTAGGTGTTCTCTTAGTTGTCCCCATATTGTGGTTTAGGTCAGGATTTTCCCAACCTACAACTTGTGCGATAACATTTTTGCGTTGTTGTCGGGGAGGATTTTGAATCCTATTCTGAACCCCAATGACACTTTTGGAATTATCCCAAAGCCTTTCCCTAGCTTGCCTAGCCAAATCACCTGAAGAGCATTCCCCTTCCACTTTTGGTAAGCTCTTCTTGAAACTCGTTTGGCGACTCCACCTTCCCAGAATCTATCTTCCCTTAAATGTTTTCATCCAACGAGGTTCAAACCTTGTAAGGTTTACCGAAGAAGGCCTCTCCTCAAGTCTCACGTTGTCAAAACTCTTTTTCACGGTACCCTTCCCCTTGTTCCAATGGCTCACCCTTGGGAAAAGGAACTTTATAAACCCCTGAACATGGCCACCATCCCTGGATACCCCAACACAATGTCGAAAGAGTCTCAGAAATGGTTGCCAAAGTTTCCTGGAAATAATGTCACCATTGTGAATGATCATCTCTACGCCATAGGCCGAGACATGGAAAATGCATAAGTGGAACATGAGGATGTAGAAATGAGGCTACTAGCCTCATCTTTGATCAAAGATGCTTAGAAATGGTTCAGAGGGATACCTGACAAACATATAACATCTTATGAGGATTTTTCCAAGTTATTCAAAAATAGATGGACGTCGAAGAAAGACAATGGGATGCTTGTAGCTTAATTCAATCAAATAAAGGAAAAGAAGAATGCAACAATGAGTGAATTTGACATCGTGTTTGACATATTGTATAGTCAAATCCTGACAGATCTGCATCCTATGACTATAGTTGTTCATCTCCTCTATATAAATGCATTCGATGGGAAATTATGTTTCATTATGAAGGACAAGAATCCCACCACCTTCGCACAAGCAAAATAGTACAATGTAGATATTGAAGAAAATCTCCTTGACTCAAGGGTTGACCCTTTCCAATATCCTCATGTCAAGGAAAAAGCAAAGAATAAGGCTTCAAGTAGCAGTGCTCCTGATACAAATTCCCTCTTAACTCAGAAGATAGATCAAATGAGTACTCAGTTTATCCAAGCACATAATCAAATCATGGGTCGTTTAACCACTGTGGATAGGAATCAATCTGCCCCCTACATAATAGAGAGATGCCTAAGGTTAGAAACCAAGCCACAACAAGAGGTAAAGGCCCCTGATACTTTGAAACCTGTTGGAATGGTTGACACGAAACAAACACCTTGGTGTTCTCCATGCCAAGAACCTCATTAAGAGGATGAGTGTCCTCGACAAGACGAATATTCTTATAAAAGTATGACATTCATGGACATGATCATTAAATTCCAAGAGGAAGAGGTCACATAGGAACAAATTGATGAAGCCATAATACAGGGAGAAAGAGAGAGGAGACTCCAGGCTTTAATTCAATTGACAGATGATCAAATAAAGGAACTAAGGAAGAGGGAATATTTAACATACACTAGAAGAAATAAATCTTTAGCCCCTCCATCATAAACTACCACTCCTCCTCCATCTACAGAGAAGGTGGTCCCACCACTTACACCTCTAGTACATGAGTTGCTTCCAAAGCCAACGCCCATAGATGAAATTCGTTTGAACATAGATGTTGCAAGCATGTTTGGAAAGTTGAATATGACGGTCCCCGTGACAAAAATGTGAAAAATCCCTTCTCTAAGAAGCAAAGTCTTGAATTTATTACTGGTACCAACTGAGAAGGAGGGCCCTCCAATCATTTTGAACACAATGTATCTTGATTGGAAAAAGGAAAACAACCCTCATTTCTATCTTTCCTTGGGAATGAATGGCCTCTGCCTAAACAATTGTATGCTAGATTTCGGGGCCTCAACAAATGTCATGTCTTATAGGTGATGGAACAACTTGGTTTGAAGACAACCCGACCCTATGTAAATGTGTGCAACATTGATTCTAAAAGGGTCAAGGTTTATGGATTATGTGAGAATGTTGAGGTATTCTTGATTTATTTTTCGCATTTCATCCTCCTTATGAATATAGTAGTAATTGATGTCCCGAATGCTTGGGGGATACTTGTATCAATGAGTTGGTCTGCTACGCTTGGAGGTTTCCTTAGCATGGATCTCACCCATGCACATATTCCCATGGGAGATGGGAACTTTGAGGTATTATATAGTCAAGAGCGAGCTGACAAGCATGTGATTGATCCTAGTAGTCATGACTATACAAGTGAGGATGAGTTTGATGAGGTTTCAGATATCATTGAGTATGATCCATGGGACTTACCTTTCATGCAGGAAGACTACATAGACATGATACTCACAAGGAAAAATAAATACAATGAAAATATTGCAAAGTTCCAAGGGAAAGAACCAGGTTCTATCCAAATATTGAAGAAAGAAGATAATAAGGACAAAGGACGTGAAGACGCCATCCAAAATGCAGTCAACATAGGACCTCCTTCCTATCCTTACATTGATAATATACCTTACATCAACTACAATGAACGAAGTCTTGCGCTCATGTGGGACAATAAGAAGGGCAAGCCTAAATATGACTAGAAGGATGACAACTCTTGGCTTGGCCCTTACATTATCAAGAAGAAGTTTGAGGAAGAGAAGTATTATTTGAAATCTTTGGACGGGAGAAAGATGCCATTGCTAGTGGACGGTTCTCTTCTCCGACCCTACGTTCAAATCACTTGACTTATTCAGGGCCCAGGTCCCAAGTAAGTAGGTATGTCCTCTTGCTTTCCTTGCATTTTCATATTGATTGCTCATGATAGTTTAGATGCATTTCATATTTCATTTTTCTCTACTTGCATATTGATTTCATGTTTAGTTTATAAATTTTTGAAAAAATGCTAAAATTTTCTTTTCTAGATTTCATTTTTTATTTTAATATATATGGACGAAGGGTGATAGAACCACCCTAGATTTTACAGTGTTATGTTTCAGGGTAGGCACGGGTCATCTAGGAGATGTTGCATTTCTCATACACTCTACGGTGAATACATGTCCCCAAGTAGGAGGCATATGTTATCCCCAACTTCTAGGGATAACTAAGGAGATGATGTATCGAGCCCCTCAGGTTGCAGACATGGAGTACCGAGAGACAAGTTGACCATCAATGTCCACTTCCATAGATATGGATCCACCTCACCACCATATCTCCAGGTTCATCATGATGATATCCACCACATCAGCTGGCCTTCGAAAGACATTGGGTCTTGGTCCATGAGGTACAAGCCAGGTGCTATGGTTAGTGTCATTTCAATATTTGAGGCATTTGAGTTTGTTGCATCTATTACTAGTTTATATTATGTGATGTTTGCTTGGACATTATGCTCTTTGCCCCTTTTCAGTTTGGTGGTTGACATTGCGCCCTAGTAAGTGGGTCACCCTTAGGGATAGGTTTGCTACTAGGAGGTCCTCTTGAGGATTCATCTTGCATTCTTGACCATACTTGTCACTTTCCACACATCATCCCCTCATCTCCTTATCTTTTTGGATTTTTGGGTGTAATGAACCAAGAAGGGGTTGAAGGCTCAGAGGCTTGTAGTTGGAAAAAGAAAAAATCCAATCATTAATCTTCTATATTCTCTCCCAGGGATCCCAAGGACAATGAAATGTCTCTCATAGGAAACTGATGGGACCTGTAAAACAATAACTAATAACAAAATGCCAACCAGGGTGGAGCATGTGTGGGAACTATTTTTATTTCTTAGGTAGAAGCTCCACACATGTTTTCAACTTGGGAAAGCATGATGTGACTACGGTAGAATCAAGGTGGGCAAAATTTTTCATGCTTAGGTAGAAGCCCCACCTTGGCTTCAACCTGGAAATATCCTAAAAGAATAAAAGGCAATAAATGGGATTGGAAAAAGGTTGCATTGAAAATGAAGGTGGAGCACACCCTCTACAAATGCACCCATAAGTGAGACACTACAACCCCTTGTATGTCATGAACCCCATCCCCAAAATTCTTCCCTCCATCCATGACACCTCATCCACATGAATTAGGAGGTCCCTCATGAAACACCCCTAAATTTGAGATATGATTCACACAATAGGTCATTTTTTCAACTCTACCATTGTGAGAAGACTCCTAAGGGAAATTTGAGCCCTCTTTGGGAAACATCTCTCTTTTGTGCTCTTGTTATGGTTTCTTTGTGCTATTGGTGGAAGAAGTAGTGTGCCACCTCTCTTGGAGCTATTCTCTTGCATTTGTGGTGGATTAATCTTGGTAAAAGGAGGTTTATCTTGTTGTTGCTTGGACTAGGTAAGGAATCTATCATAGTGTTGCTTCATTGCTTGGTTACAAGTGTGATTTGATAGACTTAATGAGGAGTATAATGGATTACAAACCTACTATATCCATCCATTTTGTCTTGGAATAATTTGTTGCATAAGGTTTTACTAGGAGAAGTAAAAGGGTTTACACCCTCCTAGTACTTCCTAGTTAGCCTTGCTTGCCTTGGGGAGAAAAAGGGATTACACCCCCAAGGGGAGAGAATTGCTATCTCTTTTTTTTGTTTTGTTATAATATTTAATCTACAACCATTAGGGATGCAGAAACCCTAAAACAAATCTCTTAATAACTCACAATCCAACCGTTAGAAATTGCTAGAATTTGTTGCTATAATCTACAATCTCAGTGCACCTTTTAGGTGATTTTTTGGCAAGTTTTGGTGGTTGATTCCCTTGCTGTAAAAACTTGTGTGCTAAAACCATAAGGCTGATAATTATCTCTGTAGTACTTTTTTTATGACAATCTTATCTTGTTGCTAAAGTTTCATGCATTAATACATGAGTTAAACTAGTCATTGCTAGCTTGTCTCTTGCATCCTTAGCTAGGCTTTTAGAAACTATATTTGAAGCTCTTATTATCCTTCGTTTCTCATATATATCATTGTTTATTGTTGTTGTTAGGGAAACCAAGCTTAAATTGCTTGTACAACGCATTATTGGGCTTGTATCTTTGTTTTCCTTGTGTCTCAGGTAGGCACAATCACTTTTCAGCAGGTCTTCTATACTGTGGTAAATCTTCCATCATCTACGAGACTCTTTTAAAGCCCTTTTTTACCTTCCATCATGGACCTATAGGGGGGCACTTCATCATCTTTTCATATTCCATCTCATTTCCCTTAGGGTCACCTAGGATTCCCTCCTTAAGGTGATTACATCATCTCTAAAGTGATGGGAATGCCTATCTAAGGTGACAATGGGTAGGTGTTTTCTTAGTTGTCGCCATATTGTGGTTTGGGTCGGATTTTCCCATCCTACAACTTGTGTGATAACATTTTCGCACCGTTGTTGGGGAGGATTTTGAATCCTATTCTGAACCCCAACGACATTTTTGGAATTTATACCAAAGCCTTTCCCTAGCTTGTTTGTCGACTCCACCTGAAGAGAATTCCCCTTCCACTTTTGATGAACTCTTCCTAGAGCTCATCTAGAGACTCCACCTTCCCAAAATTTGTCTTCCCTTAAACTGTTTACTCCATGGAGGTTCAAACCTTGTAAGGTTTACCGAAGAAGGCCTCCCCTCAAGTCTCTCGTTGTCAAAACCCTTTTCTATGGTACCCTTCTCATTTCTCCAATGGATCACCCTTGGGAAAAGGACCTTTGTAAACCCCTGAACATTTCCACCATCCCTGGATACCCCAACACAATGTCAAAAGAGTCTCACAAATGGTTGCCAAAGTTTTTAGGAAATAATGTCGCCATTGCGAACGATAACTCTACGCCATAGGCTGAGACAAGGAAAATGCATAAGTGGAACATGAGGATGTAGAAATGAGGTTACTAGCCTCATATTTGATTGAAAATGCTAAGAGATGGTTCAAATGGACACCTGACAATCATATAACATCTTATGAGGATTTTTCCAAGTTATTCAAAAATATATGGACGACAAAGAAAGACAATGGGATGCTTGTAGCTCAATTCAATCAAATAAAGGAAAAGGAGAATGAGACAATGAGCGAATTAAACATGGGGTTTGACATATTGTACAGTCAAATATCGACATATTTGTGTCCTACAACTACAGTTGTTCGTCTCCTCTATATAAATGCATTCAATGGGCAATTATGTTTCATTCCGAATGATAAGAATCCCACCACCTTGGTACAAGCCAAAGAGTACAATCTAGATATTGAAGAAAATATCCTTGACTCAAGGGTCGACCCTTTCCAATATCCTCATGTCAAGGAAGAAGCAAAGACTAAGGCTTTCAGTAGCAATGCTCCTGATCCAATTTCCCTCTTGACTCAGAAGATAGATTAGATGAGTACTCAGTTTTTTTAAGCATAGAATCAAATCATGGGTGTTTTAACCACTGTGGATAGGAATCAATCTGCCCCCAGGCCTCAGTTTTCTAGACAGTAGAGAGATGCCTCATGTTGGAAACCAAGGCCACAATAAGAGGCAAAGGCCCCTAATACTTTAAAACCAGTTGGAATGGTTGACAAAACAAACATCGTGGTGTTCTACCTACCAAGAACCTCATTAAGAGGATGAGTGTCCTTGACAAGATGAAGATTCTTCTGAAATTATGAATTTGATGGACATGATATGTAACTTCCAAGAGGAAGAGGTCACATAGGAACAGATTGACCAAGCCATAAGTGTTGGCAAATATGTAACAGACAGCAAATGGCATGAGTACAGGAAGAATGTACAGAGGATTGTTAGCATATTTACAGGTAGTGTATACTTGTCATTGATGGCAAGTACAGTAGTGGTGATGGCTTGAGTACAGCTTCTCGATAGAATGAGGGTCGTCAGATCTGAATGAAGACAAGAAGAGTGCACTGAAAAGGAGGACATATCTCAGACGTTAGATCCAAGCGCAGGACCCGACCATCATTGGATCAAGAAGAACCTGCACGTTTTTTAAAGTGCAAGGAGAAGTGGGTGTAATCGCAATAGGCAAAATATCAACTTCATCTGAGCCATCAAATCAAGATTGATTCTGGACCGTTGATTCCAGTCCATGTCAGAATTTGGGGATCGAGATTTGGAGATGTCAAAGTTTCATAACATCAGGAATCTCGATATCGCGATATGTGAAATCGCGATTTAATCTGAGCCGTCAGATTAAGGTTGAATTTGGACCGTTGATTCCAGTTCATGTCGAAGTGTCGGGGATCGAGAGTTGGAGATGTCAAAGTTTATTAACATCAGGAATCTCGATATCGCGATATGCGAAATCACGATTCAATTGCAACCGTTGAGTCGAGATTGTATCTGGACCGTTTATCCAACTCCTTATCAGAGTTTTGTGAATCGCAACATCAAGAAGAAAAGAAACAATGCAACAAGAATTCCGAAATTACGATATGCGAAATTGCGATTCAATTGCAGCCGTCAAGTCAAGATCAGACCTGGACCATTGACTTAATCCCATATCGAAGTTTCACAAATCGCAACATGGAGAGGCAAAAGAAACAATGCAACATGAATTACGAAATCGCGATATGCGAAATTGCGATGTAATTGCAACCATCAGATCAAGATGTGATTTGGACCGTTGATCTGACTTCTTTACGGAGTTTTGTGGATCAGGATTTGTAAGTGACAAAAACACTGAACGCCAAGAGTGTCGATATCGTGATATGCGAAATCGCGACGTATTTGTAACCGTCAGATCAAGAAGTGATCTGGACAGTTGATCTGACTTCTTCACGGAGTTTCGTGGATCGGGATTTGGAAGTGACAAGAACATTGAACATCAGGAATGTCGAAATCGCGATATGCGAAATCGTGAAATGATCTGAACCGTCAGATCAAGTGTTGATCGGAGGGTCACTGTTTTCTCTCACAGTTAACTCCTCAGTTACGAATCTGTTAGCGAAACAGACTCATGATTGTCGATCAGTTGGCGTTTCAGTTGCCTGGACAATTGTCTTTCTTGTGCCTAAGGAGATGCGAAGTGGAATCTCCGTGTGGGTGAGTATAAAAGAAAATGAGACAGACGGTGTGTAGTTGGTTGTTCTTAATGGAAAATGAATGAAACAGTAAGAAAGGGAAATGAGCAGATGCGTAGTATGAGATTTAGCAAATGTACAGAGTGAGATGAAACGTAGAGTAGAATAACAGAGCAAGTTGAAGCAGAGCAGAATGATAGAAAAAATTTGATGCAGAGCAGACCTGCTGAATAGACAGAGGAAGAGAAGAATTGCAGAACAGTTAGAAGAAGACCAGTTTTACAGAATAAAGAAAGATTGGTAAGAATTGATTTATCTACGTAGTTGATTGTTTATTTATTCATTCATGTTCTAGGGAGGTTGGGAGGTGCTCGGGAGGACTGTTGTCCTATATTGTTGATGATCACTTGAAGAAAGATTAATAATGTTTTAATAGACTTAAAATTGTTTAAGCTCAATTACAACTGATTCACCCCCCCCCTCAGTTGTTTTAGGAATTTCAACAATTGGTATCAGAGAGGGTTCCTTTTATTCAAAGGTAGATCTATAAGCTTAAACATGACAAGTCATGAAGGGACTTCATCCTCTAAGCCCCCTCTGTTTGATGGAACAATTTTTTCCTTCTGGAAGATTAGAATAAGAACATACTTAATGGCCTTGGGTGCTGATGTTTGGGATGTAGTAGAGACTGGTTATACAAAGCCTGTTGTGCTAGCCTCCAAGGATGACAAGTTAGAATTTAGCTTTAATGCTAAGGGGATGAATGCTATCTTGAATGGACTTGCTGAAGCTGAGTTTGTAAAGGCGATGCATCTTGATATTGCCAAAGCAATGTGGGATAAACTTATTAACAGTTATGAAGGGAATGAGAAAGTAAAAGATGCCAAACTTCAAACATACAGATTGAAATTTGAACAACTAAAGATGAATGAAGATGAAACAATTAGCAAGTATTTTTTAAGAGTTGAAGAACTTGTAAATGCCATGAAGGGTCTTGGTGAGAAGTTTGATGACTCACTCTTAGTTAAGAAGATTTTAAGATCTCTGCCTGATAAATTTAATTCAAAAGTCTCTGCAATAGAAGAATTAAATGATCTTAAAACTATGTCCATTGATCAACTTCTAGGAACTCTAACTGCATATGAAATGAGAATTAACAAAGATAAATCCAGTACTAGAGAAGCATCTTTTAAAGCAAACAAGAATACTGATTCAGAATTAGATGATATTGAGGCAAAATTTGTGAGAAGGTTAAAGAAAGGGTCAGGAAAATATCAAGGGAATTTTCCCTTCAAATGCTTTAACTGTGGTAAGATAGGTCATTTTGCATCTAAGTGTCCCCATCAGAAAAAGGACCAGAACTCTGATGATGAAAAGAAATATAAATACAAGAAATATAATAAGAAGAAACGTTTGGTTGCAAATAATGACAATTCCTCAGAAGACACCGATAGTGACTCATCTTGTGAAGATAAGGCAAATGACTTCATGCTTATGGCCAAAGAGGATTATGATAATAAAAGAACAGGCAGTGATGATAATGATGAAGAAGCTGTGGTTGATTTGGAAGGAGAACTGATCAGTGCATTGGAAGAAATTGATAGACTCGGAACTAAGAACAGAAAGCAAAAACAATTGTTGACACAGTTTGAGAAAGACAATAAGAAACCTAATGAAGACTTTGCTTTGCTGAAAGTGGAACTAGAAGAGACAAAGAAAATAGAAGACATATTGAAACAAAAATTGTCAGAGAAGAAAGTTAGGTGTGAAGCCTTAGAAGAAGAGATAGTAAAAACTAGAAAATAAATGGAGAAGTTTAAAGGATTGTATCATCAAAATCTGCCAAGTATTAAAGCCTCAGAAGAATTAACCTCCATTCTAAATCAGCAGAGAAATTCAAAGTTGAAAGTTGGATTGGGATATGAAGAAGGATCAAGTAGTGATCATCCAAGTAATACGGAATCTATCAAATTTGTCAAATCCTCAAACATTGACAACAGTCACTCTGCAGAAACAAAGAAGGAAAATTGGCCACCAAGAAGAAATGAAAGAAAAAGCCCCATAACTGAATTTGTAGACCAGAAAGATTATTGGCATGACAGAAGTCGACCTCTTCAAAGAAGACATATTTTTTCAAGGTACAAAGATTTTTTCTATGGTTATTGTTTTCTCTACTCTGATTTTGGTCACAAAGCTATAAATTGTTCTTTAAGATTTAGATATGAACAATCAAGATACTCAATGAATAACTATCTTCCACAACAAAGATTGAGACAATCAAGCAACAAACAATCACATATTATAAATCATGTGATGACCGAGAGAAGGACATAGGTGAAACACAACAACAGATATGAGCATAACAATCGTTATGATCTATTATTCAGTGAACCAGAATGTTACAATTGTCATAATTATGGTCATAAAGCTGCAGACTGTCACTTAAGGAAATACAATTCAGATTTGATCTCCACTACTGAAAATGTCAAAGTCTGGAAGAAGAAAGTAGATGACAAGTGTGGACTAGTGCTATCAGCCCAAAAGAAAAAGAATCCATGGTATATTGATAGTGGATGCTCCAAATACATGACTGGAGACAGAAGTAAGTTTCTAACTCTAAGTGATAGCAAATCAGGGAATGTAACTTTTGGAAATGATGCACCTGGAAAGATAAAATGTAAAGGAATTGTAAATTTGTGTAACGGAAAAAGAAAAGCTCAAGACGTGTTGCTTGTAGAAGATTTGAAACATAATCTTCTTAGCGTCAGTCAAGTCTGTGACCGAGGGTGTGAAGTTGTTTTTACTTCTAAAGACTGTAGAATAAAAATTTTGGATTCAGGTCAGCTAGTTGCAAAAGGTATAAGAACAGAAAACAATGGGGCAGTAAAAGATCTTCCGAAGATATCAAAGCCATATGACTCTGTTTGTAAACCCTATCAGATAGGAAAGCTTACTCGCACTCAGTTCAAATCTAAAAACTTTCCCTCAACAGAAAAACCTCTTCAGTTAGTACATATGGATCTATGTGGTCCATCAAGGAAAGTAGGTACAGGAAAAGAAAATTACTTTATGTTGATTATTGATGACTATTCTAGAGTAACTTGGGTTACCTTTTGGAAAGAAAAATCTGAAGCATTTGAAAAATTCAAGGTATTTAAGGCTCTGACTGAGAATCAAACAGGAAAAATATTAAAGGCAGTAAGGTCTAATAGAGGAGGAGAGTTCAGTTCAGGAAACTTCAAAGAGTTCTGTGATAAGCATGGGATCATAAGAGAGTACACAATTCCAAGGACTCCACAGCAAAATGGAGTTGTTGAGAGATAGAATAGGTCAGGACAGCAAATGGCAAGATCAATGATGAATGAAAGGAACATATCTCAGACATATTGGGTGGAAGCAATACATACAGTTGTTCATATCCTTAACAAAGCTCATCTCAGACCACACAGTGACAAGACCCCTTATGAACTTTGGTTTGGTAGACCTGCCTCAATCAAGTATTTTAAAGTTTTCGGGAGTAAATGTTATATCAAGAACAATGATGAAAATATTGGAAAATATGATGACAGGGATGATGAAGGTATCTTCTTGGGTTATGCTACAAATAGTAAAGGATACAGATGTTACAATAAGAGACTGCACAAACTAGTTGATTGTATAGATATAAAAGTTGATGAAGAAATTCTAGTCAGAAATGTAAGCAGTGTTGAACCAATAACAAAAGATACAGTTGAAGATGAAGATGAACAGGTCCAAGGATCAAAAAGAGAAGAGTCTGAATCAGATGAAGATATGAATATTCAAACTGACACAAATAAGCAGAAAGAAGCAAAATCACCTCTCAGAATTATTAGAAAGAATCATCTTGAAAATCAGATAATTGGAGATATAAATGAAGGAGTTCGGACAAGAAGGAAATTGATTAAGGACTCAGAACAATCTCATGTTGCCTTTTTATCTATGACTGAACATAAAAATTTTGAGGAAGCTAGCCAGGAAGATAATTGGATTAGAGCAATGAATGAAGAGCTTGATCAGATTGAGAAGAACAATACTTGGGAGCTTGTCCCTAGACCTGAAAATAAGAATGTAATAGGTTGCAAATGGGTGTTCAAGAATAAAATGAATGAAAAAGGACA
>ML813428.1:57655-70431 GCA_009831015.1 Picea engelmannii | reverse complement strand
TCAGTTGTTTTAGTAATTCCAACAATAAGACAGGGAGAAAGACAGGGGAGACTCTAGGATTTAAATCAATTGACAGACGATCAGAGAAAGGAACTAAGGAAGAGGGAGTATTTGATATACACTAAAAGAAATAAATATTTAACCCCTTCGTCACAACCTATCTCTCCTCCTCCATCTACAGAGAAGGTGGTCCCATCACTTCCACCTCCACTACATGAGTTGCTTCAAAATCTAGCTCCCGTAGGTGAGATTCAATTGAACATAGACATTGCAACCATGTTTGGAAAGTTGAATATGATAGTCCATGTGACATAAATGTGAAAAATCCCTTCTCTAAGGAGTGAAGTCTTGAATTTTTTATAGGTACCAACCAAGAAGGAGGACCCTCCAATCATTTTGAACACCATGTATCTTGATTGGAAAAAGGAAAACAACCATTCTTTCTGTCTTTCCTTGGGCATGAATGGCCTCCGCCTGAACAATTGTATGCTAGATTTTGGGGCCTCAACAAACATCATGTTTTTAAAGGTGATGGAACAACTTGGTTTGAAGATGACCCAACCCTATGGAAATGTGTGCGGAATTGATTCTAAAAGGGTCAAGGTTTATAGATTATGTGAGAACATTGAGGTCTTCTGATTGATTTTCCACTTTTCAGCCTCCTTATGAATATAGTAGTAATTGATGTCCCAGATGCTTGGGGGATGCTCTTATCGAGGAGTTGGTCTGCTACCCTTGGAGGTTTCCTTAGCATGGATCTCGCCCATGCACACATTCCTATGGGAGATGGGACCTTTGAGTTATTATACAATCAAGAGTGAGTCGACAAGCATGTGATGGATCCCAATAGTCCTAATTATACAAGTGAGGATAAGTTTGATGAGGTTTCAGATACCATTAAATATGATCCATGTGACTTACCTTTGATGCAGGAATATTGCATAGACATGCTACTCACAAGGACAGATGAATACAACAAAAATCTTGCAAAGTTCCAAGGGAAAGAGCCACACTGTATCCAAATATTGAAGAAAGAAGATAATAAGAACAAAAAACGTGAATAATCCATCCAAGATCCAGTAAACATAGGACCTCCTTCCTATCCTTACATTGAGAATATACCTTACATCAACTACAGTGAAGGAAGTCCTGTGCTCATGTGGGACAAGAAGAAGGGCAAGCCTAAATATGACCAGAAGGATGACAACTCTTGGCTTGGCCCTTACATCATCAAGAAGAAGTTCGAGGAAGAGAAGTATTATTTGACAACTTTGGATGAGAGAAATATGCCATTGCTAGTGGACGAGTCTCTTCTCCACCCCTACATTCAGATCACTTGACTTCTTCAAGGCCCATGCCCCAGGTAAGTACGTAGGTCATCTTGCTTTCCTTTCATTTGCATATTGATTTCTCATGATAGTTTAGATGCATTTCATATTTAATTTTTCTCTACTTGCATATTGATTTCGTGTTTAGTTTAGAAAATTTTGAAAAAATGCTAAAATTTTCTTTTCTAGATTTCATTTTTTATTTTAATATATATGGACGAAGGGTGATAGAACCACCCTAGATTTTACAGTGTTATGTTTCAGTGTAGGCACAAGTCCACTAAGAGATGTTCCAGTTCTCATGCACTCTACAGTGAGTACATTTCCCCAAGTAGGAGGCAGATGTTATCCCCAACTTATAGGGATAACTAAGGGGATGATTTCGCGAGGCCCTCAGATTGCAAAGAGGGAGTACCAAGAGAAAAATTGACCATCAGTGTCCACTTGCACAGATAGAGACCGACCTCACCACCACAACTCTAGGTTTGTCATGACGGTATCCACCACATCAACTGGACTTCGAAATACATTGGGTCTTGCTCCATGAGGTACAATCCATGTAGTATGGTGAGTGTCATTTCAATATTTGAGGCATTTGAGTTTGTTGCATCTATTACTACTTTTGATTATGTGACGTTTGCTTGGACTTATGCTCTTTTCCCTGTTTCATTTTAGTGGTTGACATTGCACCCTAGTAAGTGGGTCACCCTTAGGGATAGGTTTTCTACTAGGAGGTCCTCTTTACGATTCATCCTAAATTAATGAACATACTTGTCACTTTCCACACTTCATCCTCTCATCTTCTTATCTTTTGGGATTTTTGGGTGTACTGAACCAAGAAGGGGTTGTCCCTCATTTCATGGGAAGAAGGGGATGGAGGTCGAGAGGCTTGTAGCTAGAAAAAGATAAATCCAATCATTAATATTCTGGATGCTCTCCCAGGGATCCCAAGGACAATGAAATGTCTCTCATAGGAAACTGATGGGACCTGTAAAAGAATAACTAATAACAAAATTCCAACCAGGGTGGAGCATGCGTGGGCACTGTTTTTATTTCTTAGGTAGAAGCTCCACACATGTTTTCAACTTGGGGAAGCATGATGTGACGAGGATAATATCAAGGTGGGCACATTTTTTCATGCTTAGGTAGAAGCCCCACATTGGCTTCAACCTGGAAACATCCTAAAAGAATAAAAGGAAATAAATGGGCCTTGAAAAAGGTTGCATTGAAAATGAAGGTGGAGCACACCCTCTACAAAGGCACCCATAAATGAGACACTACAACCCCTTGTATGTCATGAACCCCATGCCAAAAATTCTTTCCCCCATCCATGACACCTCATCCACATGACTTAGAAGGAGGTCCCCTTGGGAAAAACCCCTAAACTTGAGGTACCCAATAGGTTTTTTTGTCAACTCTTCCATTATGAGAAGACTCCTAACAGAAATTTGTTCCCTATTTAGGAAATCTCTCTCTCTCTCTCTCTCTCTCTCTCTCTCTCTCTCTCTCTCTCTCTCTTATGATCTTGTTATGGATTCTTTGTGTTATTGGTGAAAGAAGTAGTGTGCTACCTCTATTGGAGATATTCTCTTGCATTTGTGGTGGATCATTCTTGGTAAAAGGAGGTTTATCTACTTGTTTCTTCTCCTAGTAAAACCTTATGCAACAAAATATTCCAAGACAATATTGTGTTTTCACTTTAACCAATGCAAGATTTGATTTCTCCAATGAAATTATATTAATGCCTTTAGCTATTGGTTTATGGAGTCAAAATAAAAAAGAGCTAGCAATGATCTCCCCTTGGGGGTGTAATCCCTTTTACTCCCCAAGGCAAGCAAGGCTAACTATGAAGTACTATGAGGGTGTAAACCCTTTTACTTCTCCTAGTAAAACCTTATATATATATATGGCTTACAACCCCACCATATCCATCATTTTTGTCTTGGAATAATTTGTTGCATGAGGTTTTACTAGGAGAAGTAAAAGGGTTTACACCCTCATAGTACTTCATAGTTAGTCTTGCTTGCCTTGGGGAGTAAAAGGGATTACACCCCCAAGGGGAGATCATTGCTAGCTCTTTTTTATTTTGACTCCATAACCCAATAGCTAAAGTCATTAATATAATTGCATTGGAGAAATCAAATCTTGCATTGGTTAAAGTGAAATAACAATATTGTCTTGGAATAATTTGTTGCATAAGGTTTTACTAGGAGAAGTAAAAGGGTTTTCACCCTCCTAGTACTTCCTAGTTAGCCTTGCTTGCCTTGGGGAGTAAAAGGGATTACACCCCCAAGGGGAGATCATTGCTAGCTCTTTTTTATTTTGACTCCATAACCCAATAGATAAAGGCATTAATCTAATTGCATTGGAGAAATAAAATCTTGTATTGGTTAAAGTGAAAACACAATATTTTTATATTGTCTAAATTGGAATCGATTCTATGCTCTATATGCTTGGTTGAGCCACTAGGAAATCTCATTTTTCTAAGTTCTTATTGTTGCTTTTATAACGCTGAATATTGAATCATTAGGGTTGTAGAAAACCTAAAACAAATTTCTTAATAACTCACAAACCAACCGTAAAAAATTGCTAGAAGTTTGTCCCTATAATCTATCAATCTCAGTGCACCTTTTAGGTGGATTTTTGGCAAGTTTTGGTGGTTGATTTCCTTGCTGTAACAACTTGTGTGTTATAGCCATAATTCTGATAATTGTCTTTGCAGTACTTGTTTATGACAACCTTATCTTGTTGCTAAAGCTTCATGCATCAATACTTGAGTTAAACTAGTCATTGCTAGCTTGTCTCTTACATCCTTAGCTAGACTTTTGACAACTTTATTTGCAGATGTTATTATTCTTTGTTGTTGATATATATCATTGTTTATTGCTGAAATTAGGGACAACAAGTTTAACTCACTTTTCCAACACATTATTGGGCTTGTATCTTTGTTTTAGTTGTGTCTTGAGCATGTACAATCACTTCTTGGCAGGTCTTCTATACTGTGGTACATCTTCCACCATCTATGAGACTCTTTTCAAGCCCTTTTTTTACCTTCATTCGTTTACCTATAGGGGGACACTTCATCATCTCTTCATCTCCCATCTTGTTTCCCCCCTTGAGGTGATTAGTTCATCTCTAAAGTGACAGGAATACCTATCTAAGGTAACAATGGGTAGGTGTTCTCTAAGTTGTTGCAATATTGTGGTTTTTGCGATAATAGGTCCTCTTCAAGTTTGGGGTATTAGTGCAGTAGACAATCATATTTGTAGAACTTACAAGGAAATTTAAATTTCTTCTTTTCTTTCTTAGCCCCTCCAACATTCTTTGCAAAACAAAAGGGTACACCCTCCAAAGATATCAAGTCAAAGATATCATGACAAATATAAACCACGTCTAATAAGAAAGGCACCTAAACATGTGCATCAAAAGTACCTCATCAAATTAAACAAATGCTCAAAACCCTATACAATTGACCAAATTTAAGTATGGGAGGGGTGTCATAGGAGTCTCATTGGGTAAACCAAATCCCTCAAGTAGGGGATGCTCCCAAGGATGGTCTTCCAAGGTCATGTAATGGATGATGACGTGGAAGGGGTTTATACTTCATAGGTCGTTGAGTTTCATGACAGACAAGGGCTTGTATTATCTCATTCATGGGTGCCTTTGTAGAGGGTGTATGTTACCTTCGTTTGCAATGCATGTTTTCCAAGCCCATATTCTTGACATTATTTGTTTCTTTCATGTTTTAAGGAATGAGTTGAAGGCCACTGTCCTAGCATGGTGTCCATATAATGACAGTGTCACTCACAAATATCTTACGGAAATGAGAAGGTTGCCTCATGATAAGACCCCCTTTCTCTCAGTTGTGTAACTAACAGCCACTACCCTGGCTTGGTGACCAGATGATGGTAATGCCATACCGCTAGATACCCATGATCATGATAGGCCGACTAGTGATGAGTCCTCCCATCCTCCAACTAACCCCTTAAGCATTCATTATCATTTATTTTTTAGGTCCCCCTTTTCTTACAGAGAAGCATTTAATTGCTTTCTCGGGGGATCCCTGGGTGAAGCATCTGGAAGGTTTACATCTAGGCTTTTATTTTTTTTAAGCCAACAACAATCCCTTTGGGCCTTCAACCCCTTCTTGCATGAAATGAGGTACATGCCCTTCTTTGGTCACTAAAGTCAAAGGACCTAGAAGAGGACAATATGACGAGAATGTAATGAGAGAAAATTGGTAAGTATGGTCGGGAATGGTATGATAACCCCTCAAGGGACCCCCAGTCACAAGCCTTTCCCAAAGGTTGGCCACTTACTAGGAAATCTATGACACTCACCAAGGTGAAACAAGGTCAAAGGCATAATGTCCAAGCAGGCACTTTATAATCAAAAGTAGCTCAAATACAATATGCTTAAATGCCTTAAACATTAGGGTGATTACCTGTCACAATACCTGACTTGTACCTCATGGAGCAAGATCCATATGCCTTCTAGAAGCTAGCTCATGTGGTACATGCATTGACAATGGATCAAATGTGGTGATAGAGTGAGATTATGTATGTGCAAGTGGATACTATTGGTAATTTAGTCTCTCAGCACTCCATATTTTGCAACATGAGGGCCTCGAGACATGATCTCCTTAATTATCCCACAAAATGGGGATACCACTACCAATTTGTAGTCAAAGCCTAAGGGGAATTGTCGTCAGTCGATACCACATGTATGGACAAGGTATAAAAGCCTAAAGCTCTCAAAAGTACCGACACCTCAAGGGGCAAAGTGGTACTGAGGAAACCTCCAAGTACACAACAATCCACAAAAATTCAGACAAGTGCAAGAGGGGATATCTCCTTCACTTACCCCTGCGCGACCTAAAATTTGACTTATATGTTAGAGGAGCTTCCTCGATCATATGTATGCGAGATTGGATTTTTATTGTTTCTTAATCAACAATATATGTTTGAGTTTGAGCAGCCTTGGAGAGTTAACTCTCCAATCCTATTACAAGGCCCTACACCTAGACTAGTTGGTGTTCCATAAAATAAAAAGTTTGGTTACTTTCAATTAATCGTTCATTTTAGTGATTGTTCTTTACTGAGAGGAAATGGTGGTGAAACTAATGATGTTCAAAGACTATTGTGGAAAAACACTTGCAAGAACATTGTCATATTATAAAATTGAACTTATTCTTCAATGTATATAGTGAAAAATGAACAACTTCAATGCAAGCCTTTAATATTTAAAATACAATTATTTTACTTTTTAATGAAAAATGCATAACTACTAGTCTTTCCTTACAAAATGAAAACTCACTACTTTATGCAACCTGAGAAACCCTAGATGCTTAGAAATTCAACTACATTTTCAAACACAAATGCGAAAAGAAAGACTTATGTTGAGAATGAGATCTTTTTCTTTTCAATGACAAAGACACTACAACAAATGAGAAACAAAACCAATCTACACAAACCAAACTATCTTTTAAGTTTCTTTCTACTAAGCAAAACCAAGCAAAAGTATGAAAAAAGAGGAAAAAATATTTTCCTTTGCTTGAAAATAGGAATGAAGGGGAAAAAAGTATGTACGCATTTATACCTTCAGAAATGGGCATATATACACTAATGTACTTAGGTAAACAAGCATATGTAACTCAAAATCTCCAAAAATACTTGGAAAATTATGAATCAAAGCCTAACATTGAATGCTATGGGTCTGAAAACACTTGCAGAGAAAAAAAAAAAAAAGAATAAAAGGAAAAACAAAAGCAAGTAACTAACTAACCCAAAGGAGAACTCCCCAGTGCATTCACCAATTCTATTTCGGGGATTTCTCCCCTATGATCCAGGTTAAAGATCACATAAAGCAGTTGCCCAGATAACTGACTTGAAATTAAAAAACAATTTAAGAAGTATAACTAACTACAAGGGGTGAATATCCACCTACCTAAACTTTGAAGTTTGGAGAAGAGTCTTCTTGTAAGTCCCTTCTCCAATTCCTCACTCCAATATTCTCCTTGCAGACTTGCACACATAGAAAGACAATACTGCAATAAAAGCAGTTATGTAACTAACTTCTAACTACACACACAAAATAAGATTAGTTACTTAAACAATTAACCAATTGATGCAATTAAAATTAATCAGAAAGAGATTAAAAAAAAACATCATTTTGGACGGGAAATAAGAGAGTTCTCATTTATATTAACAACATGTAACAAAGAAAGACTCAACTGGATCATTACTGTAACATTGGATGGATACTGCCATCTGGATTCCTCCGCCTAGGCCACTGAAGACACTTGTACCTCCTGAACCCTTGCTCTAGTGAACTGAAGGAAAGAGAATGAGAAAGATGCTGGAAACAACGGTTTCCAAAAATTAGGGGGATGGTCTTAAAATCTTGGGGAAATGGCTTGTAAACTGAGTGGAATTTCACTAGCATAAAGGTGCTTTAGTGAATGGTTCATCTCCTCCACCTAATGGCTCTTGTTTATACTTTGAAAAGGTGGTTGGAGTAGTTAGGCATGTGTTATAGGAGGTGATTAACCTGGGAAACCCATGAACTCTTCCTAAAAAGGTGCATTATGCACACATTTGTTTTGTGTGAAAAATGAATGCATACACGATTTCTTGAAGGGAAAAGACAATATATTAAGTTTCATCCGCACTATGTTAGATCAAGAGTAACGTGTGACTAGCCAGAGGGTGGTTTTTAAAGATCTAGAGGAGGAATTTCGGGGAATTTTGGTTTGTAGGAGGGATATGGATGTGGGATTTAGGCCAACAAGTGCATCTATGCATATGTTGTGGAA
Organism: Picea engelmannii; assembly: GCA_009831015.1. NCBI lineage: Eukaryota > Viridiplantae > Streptophyta > Pinopsida > Pinales > Pinaceae > Picea > Picea engelmannii. The sequence continues at coordinate 62,289 of ML813428.1, read as the reverse complement.
ACATATGCTATAAAAATCAACATAGGTTTAGTCATCGATAACAATTAGTTGGTGGGACCTCTAGTCGAAAAATTCATCATCAAATGTGTTAGTGATGCACCCACCTTCAATACTATGCATAAGATCTTCCCAATTGACCATCTTGGGATCGCTAATTCTGAGTGGAGCGAGTGAGAATAGTGGGTGCATTGACATGACTCTGTCAAAGAAAAAAGAGCATAACATACTCCCATATCCAAAGTTCATTCTTTGCCCCATCCCGCAATCTATTAATTGGGATTTTATATTGGTCAAAATCCCTATGCACCAGTCAAATATTATAGGCCTCAAGCACTCCACCCCTTAATACATTTGTCGCATGATGCCTAGTGTAGTGTTGCAGAGGCAACCACTCTAGCAATTGCAAGAAGGATGAGATTTAATCTTAAATTCTCTATACTATTGATCCAGACCTGAAAGCCCAATTTTTGGGTCCTTGTGGAATAATACGTGTTGACATACTCATGTATATTCATGGCGCCACTACAACATCATCCTCCCTTCATGTTCACAAACATTCCTTTTCAGGACAAACATGTGATAAATTAAATGTCCTTAACTTTGAGCTTGAGGAGATCATTATCCAGGATGAAGGCATCTTGGTTTGGTCCCCAATATCCTATAAGGGTTTGTGATAGTTGTTTTTGGGAACACATGTTGGGAATGGTGAAACATTCAAGCAAATTGCAATCCCATAGGGCATTCATCACTTATAGATCATCTACAACAAGGTTATTGACATACTCATGCTCTCGTTCCCTCCAAACAGTTCCCATCTACAAGTTATAGGATTTTTTTTTCAAGTGAGATGTATTTTTTTCCATGTTTTAGGTGTTGCATGCACTCTTTGTGAAGTACAAGTGCATACACACACACCTTCCCTTCATTGGAAGTGCATATACGACCATTCACACTCACACTTTTAAAATAAAGGTGTAAGTGCACCTTTCCTTCGCTAAGGGGTTTCCCCACAGGCCAAATTTAGAGAAAATTGAATTCAAAAGGATGAAAACAAAGAAGAGGGAGAGAAGAGTTACTTGGAGTCGACGAAATTGAAAATGGATGGTGGAATATCCTGCAATATTTGCTTGAAGTATGATGGTATTTTGGAGCTAAAAACAAGGGTTTGGTGAAAAGTCAAATTAACCTGGTAAAAGTGCATTTTTCATCTAAATGTTAGATTTTTTACCCACTTGTTATAGTCTATAGTGGCTTTTATTCTTTTTTATGAGTCGTTTTTGTCATGATTAATGCCCAACGTTGTCATTTTATGTTGAATCTACATCACTTCTTCTCAGTCTTTTTTTGGCTGTCCCCTTGGGGATCCCACATTTTTTTGTTTTGATTCTTATTATTGCATTGCTTATCATTGTTTGGGATTTTGAGCCTAATGTCTGCTACAATTTTCCATTCATTGCTTACTACTTATGCATTCTCTTATGCCGATCACATTTTCATCTATTGCTTCTATATATCAGAACCCTTATTTGTGGAAGAAATATGCTAATTAGTGTCCATATCTTGGACATCCTTCCCGCATCTTGCATAGGTGTGTTATGTGTGTGAGGAACTAGTTTCTTTCCCTACGACACTTGTTTCCTCCACTGTATCATGGAATTCTTTTATTATTTTTAAGGCTTTTATAACACGAAAAGGAAAAAAATCAAATATATAAAAAAGAGAGTGAGGGGGGGATAATTAAGATCTTTAATTTTTGTGCCAGTAATGTTAGTTATGTTTCCCTTGAACAAAGCCCCAAGTTTTGAGTCAATTACTCCAGAAGTTGGATCTTAGTTGTGCCTCAGGAGTTGAACTATGATGTTTGAGTTCTTACTCATATGGTTGGCTACTCTTCCAATCACTATGTAGAATCTGTTGTTGCCTCATGCATTGCAGATTTATATGATTGTTCCTTTTTGCGTCAAATGCTACCCAACTCACCATTGTGTCATGTTTGTGTTCAATGGTTGTCTTTAGCATGTGTCATCCATTCCTCATAATTATTGACTATACATGCTAGCCTTCCTAGTTTTCAAGTTGTTCTCAGTCATGTCATCATCAACGTTCTTTTCTCAGGATATTGTAGAAGGTCATCATTGACTTCTGACCGACGGGTCATCTCTTATGGACTGTGACATATTGTTATGAGAAATTGACCTAGAGTCAATATCACCTTGGGATTGTTTTCATCATTGGTAGGTTACCTTGGAATTTACAGATGATATTTCATCAATGGTTTCTAACTGAGTGGTTTCCTATGTGTTCGATGACAATAGCCCTATTCACATGGTGGGATTCATGTTGTACATTGGTTTCCCTTTTAATAATTGGTGGAATTCCTCACCTTTGTTAACATATTTCATTATCATTTGTTGCTCGGAGGGTATCTTCCATGTGTTATTTCCATACAGTGCATGCAAGAGATGTACTCAGTGGTGTGTTCTTCTATCCTTTATCCAAAACCTTCAAATCATTTACCTCATGTTCACTCATATTCAATTATGGGAGATGCTCTAATTACCTCCTTCTAGTGCATCTATTCTCATCGACATAGACTCATTTGCTCTAGGATTGGGATCTAGAGATTCTATAGTACCCTAGGGCCTATAATCATTAGTTGTAGGTTCCCTTGCTATCGATAGTGAGAATACATGAATGTCCCCTGATTGATAGATTCTACAAGTGTTCGATGACAACGCATCTATTCTCACTTGCTAGAGTGCACTAGGCACCTTTACACCCATTATCATCATCATGGGATTGTCTCACATTTGTTAATGGTATACATCAATGATCATTAATCAAATTATTTTCCACGTGTTTAACGTCGACTCATTTTTTCACTTGGTGAAGAATTGTACCATTGACGGGTTTGGATTGAAGTCCTTCGGCCATAGTAGCTTCTCCTCTTTATGTTGTTGCCTAAGTTGTGCAAGTTAGTACTACTTACCCTTGTGAAATTGCTACTTTTGGAGAATTAGTTGTTCATTTCATAGTTCTATTTATTCTCCTGATATACACTAAGACAAAGATCCACTTTACATTTGATCATGGGTATGATCTATTTGGCATGGATCCACTGTGAATTTTATTCATGGCCATGCTTTCCACATTCCATATACTTCATGTATCCACAATGTACTTGATTTGGTGGCCATGATTTTCCACACCTAAGCATGGGTGTGCCCGCCTTAGAAAGAGAGTCATTTGACACCTTGGTGTTTGTTGCAGGTACTTTCCCAAACCGAACTTTGGTAGACTCCATCTAGTCCCACTCACTAACTTCCTTTGTGATTTGGTAATGTATTTTAGCCATCATCTCCCCTTCTGACATCACACATTAGGGGACCATCTCATCCTACTGGTGTTTCTACTCCTTAATAAATCCCTCGAGAGACGCCTTTACTTTTATTGATTCATCTTCTTATCGGTTTTGTCTTAAGAAGAGTAGTATGTTTCTTGGCTTGATTAGCGCTTACTAGAAAGATATTGGATTTACATTTTTGTGCATTGATAACAAGGGAATTGATATCCTTGATCAAGTAGTATTGGTTTTCTCTCCTTGTTAAAATTGTATCTCTCTTGTAAATGTGAGTGCTTCCAAACATTACACCACATACATCAAGTAGTACTACATCTATCTCCACTTCATTAACATAGTTTTCACTTAAATCAAATTTAATCTTATAGATCTTAGTGGCATTGTGTTTTAGTTCCTTATTTATCCATCCCAATGGGTATGGGTAAGGATTGTCATGAATTTATGTTATACTATTTATTGACACCTCCATGTCCTAGTTGTCGTATTAGCCACCACAATCACCTCTTGCCAACTTTGCTCACTCTGTAGAATAACTAAACCTCCTTATCAATCCACACACTTTTCTTTCTCACAAAAGGAGCATATACACACCTCTCCTACTCACAAAAGTAGTGTGTACACACCTTTATTGCTCACAAAAGGAGTGTGTACCTCAGAAAGTAGATAGAAAATAAACAATTCACGAAAATCACATGTTGTTGAGTGGGGTTTACAGTAAAACGACTTATATAACTTGTTGATACATGTTACATACTACCTCAACCAACTTACAATGTTATAAAAAAGGCCTAGATGGAGAGTAATTCTAAGCATTGAAGTAGTAACAAAACTATCATACTGATATCCTCACACTAAAGTAATCATAGGCAGTTGATTCCCTTAGGTTTTTATGACCTTCATCCCTCAAAAAGTCCTTGTTTCTTGAGTTTTTCTCATTTGCATGAATTTGAGGCCTAAAACCTCTCAGTTTTCCTCATCCTATTGTGTGGAGAAGAGTTAGAGTCTTAAAACAGTCCTAAGTGGCTCGGGACATAGGAATTAAGATCGCGATTACAGAAGGTGTTGGCAGCAAATCAGATATAACTTTGTATAGAGTTGTTCACTTTAATTGAAAAGGAATATCTCTCTTCTTTCCCTCCCCCAAATTCAGTGTTTGTCTTTAGTAATTGATCTCTTTATATATTTGTCATGGAACTAACTCTCTTGACTAGTTAGTTAGGCTTAGTTATTTCAATCTTGATTTTGTTTTCATCTATTGGTTTGAGGAAGGTTG